>CAIGRB010082273.1:10095-44388 GCA_903798255.1 Fraxinus quadrangulata | reverse complement strand
TATTTGAAGCAGTGAAGCGTCGAAATTCCTCCAATTGGATCGGATTATTCACATCAATTATTCAGTTTTATAACTCAAATAGAGGCTTGCATCCCGACACTTTAATCGGAAGATATGACGTTACAAATCAATTTAATTCAAAAGTAGTTCTAAAATCTAGACTTCATATGACGCATACGCACAATTTTTTTGAAATCGGATTCAAAAATCGACCATACACTTCAAGCATAAAGCAGTAATTGAGATTAAAATTCAACAATTAGTTCAATTCGTCAATAGAAAAAGCCTGACTGAGTTTATGATTAATTTAGTAACAAAATTAAACCAATCTCAACATAGGTTCATGAAGTTTAAACTTAACAAATATTTCGATTAAACAATGAAAAATGTATGATCGAATCCATGAAAAATTTAATAAGAATTAAATCAATTTCAATTTAAATTTATCAGAATAAAAATCTAAATTCTAAAAATATTCAACAAATAAAGACCAGATTACATGAATAAATGATGTAAAATCACCGAATTCAATGAGTTCCTTCGTAACTTCACCAAAGGTTTTAGTTGCTCTTGGAGATTCTTGAGCCAAAAATATGAAAGAAAGGGTTTAAAATCCGGCTTTCAGGCGTTTTGAGGTGTTAATGGTTTAAATATGGTTCAAAAATTAGGTTTCCAAACGTATTTTAATCAAAAAAGGAAACCTAAAAAAAATGCATCCATTTTATTTTGCCTATGCGACCGCATAGTTTTAATAACTATGTGGTTCTTCCATTTTGGTCTCTGAACTTGATTTTCTTGGTTTTTGACCTCTATTCTTGATTCTTCTTCATCTTATGTCTTATGTCTTTGACCAATTAGCTTCCGCTTCTTTCGAATCCTTGTTTTGCCTTTCGAGCCATCTTTTGAATATTTACAATTTAGTTCCTGAACTTCCGTTTTCCTCTAGTTTGGCCATTTTTCACTTATTTCTCCTCAATTCGCTGTATTTATCACTTTGTCCTATAAAACATGAATTGCATAGAATTAAACTATATTCCAACATATTAATCAACAATTGTTCATGTTTTGACAGTAAAATAAATATGTAAAAACGCCCTTATCATTACATTAGTTTTGATTCGATTTATTTTAGCACTAATTCAAATTTCTACATGTATTCTTATATTTTTACAGTTTTTTTTTTCTCTTTTGCTATAAAAAGACCAAAGATAGAAGGATGGTTGTGGTTGATTTCAACAAAATGCCCGTATGTAACTTCATCATAAGGCAACAATAATTACCAACTCAAGAAATTGACGAGGGTGATATGCTCGTGGGAGATTTCATTATAGGATAGAGATTACGTGGGATGAAAGAGGAATGTGAATTTGATGAAACTGTTCTGGGTGACTTACCTTGTTGTATTATTTCTCTCACCAAAATTTGAAGTTGATAATTTGCCTGTGAAATTATTTCTTCCACCAGTTATTAATGAATATCAATTAAGGGAATCATGTCCACTGGGCTTCCAAGAAATACAACAAGAGGATGAAACTTTCCATAAAAATGTTATTATTTCTTTGCCAAAAGTTTTGAATACGAATGTTGAACTCGAGAAGGCATCAAATAAAGAAGATGAGCATGAAAAGATCGAGAAATTAATCATAACGGACCAAAATAATTAGTAGCATTCAAAGAAGAGGAAATTAGCATGCAATCCCTCAACTTTTATCGTTTGCTCAAAAATTGAATTTGTTATTAAACTTTATGAGAAAATTGAGGTGCACATAGTTGAGTTCGAAACAGTTGATGAGGGAAAGTCATATTACTTGGAGAATGTCAATGTTAACATTTGGAGGAAAGTCGTAATGTGGAATAAAGTCAAATTGAGCAAGTTAAGTAGGACATCCAAAGCCATATTCAAAGTGCCAAAAAATACTTGTGCAAAAGTCGAGCTTGAGATTATAAATCAAGAACTTAATGAAAAGTAACTAATTTTTCTATCTATTTTCACTTAGTTTGATTAATTATTGCATCACAAGTAGTTTTAGGAATTGCATTAATTTAGGAATTCATGGTTTTAAATTATTTTAAACACTAAAAATATTTTAAGATTTGCATTAGTAATTTAGGTATGTTTAGTTAGTGAGTTCATTTTACTTAGGTTCATCGTCAACGTCCTAATCTTGTATTGAGCTTACATCGATGTGATATACATTCTCATAATTAAGAATGGATTTTGCCCTCCAAAATGGGGCTCAAACAAAGGCTTAATTATTTACTTTTTCATAAATGTTGTAACTAATTTACTATTTTTACTTGTATCATTTATATCTTTTCTACTTTTTTGGGAAAATTGGAGATGACATGTGAGTATATGCTACAATAGTAACTATAATTTTTGAAATGTACTTGGGAAATTGCAATCAACCTCGACTACACCTACCTATTAGATGACCTTAAAAAGGACTTTCATCACTTCCCTTAACGGGGCTCGAACCTGCAACTTTCACTTTGATAGGATACATTTACATTTACATTTACATTTATATTTATATTTATATTTATATTTTTACAAATTTCAGTTGATAAGAAACATTTTAACTCTATATCAATTTAGAAAATAAAAATAATAGAGTTCAATAATTGAAGATGGGTGGTCTCATTTTAATTCGCGTCAACTTCTTTGACAAGTTATAAAATAGAAGACCAAAATTTATGTAAGGCAATTTCACTTTCTTACACTTTCAAAAGTTTCAAATCAATTGAGTAGAGTTTTAATACAAGTGAAAATCTTTTTCTAAATTTGCTGTATAGACCTCGTTTGATAAATGCTATAGTGGCTATTTTTTTTCTTGCGTAACTATCCATTAAAGGACTCTAATATTCCCTTTCATATCATGTTGCCTAAAATGGTTGTCAAATGTGAGCACTATGATATTTGATGTGATATTTAGTATCATATAGATATGACTCGTATAATTTTTCATTCGATATTGTAAAGTTGTGATAAAAAATTTGTTATTCTCCGAATCACGTAAATGGAAGGATAATAAAAAAAAAATTCTTATTACAAATCAAGTAAACAATTCACTCTCCTATGTAGTAATAAAAAAGGGATCATAGCATTAAATTATTATAATTGTGGGAACAATTTCAAGTTAAAAAAAATTGAAACTTTTGAATTAATTAAATTCCTAATAGTTTTTTTAGCCCCTGTTTGGGCTCCATTTTTTTCAACGCATTTTTTAAAACTTATTTTCAACTATATATTCTCTCATAAATAATGTTATACGTAAATTCAAAAATTTTCCCTATTTTTTAACCATTATTCTCTAAAAAATAACTATTTCAAAACATATTTTTATCCCAAATCTCATTTTAATTGAGCTCAAACAAGGACTTATTAATATTTTAATTGAGCTCAAAGAAGGACTTATTAATCACATAATACTTCAATAGTAAAATTTAAATATTTTGTTGATCTATATATGATTTTTAAAGTGGAAATTATACTCAATCAGATTTTTCAAGATTCAATTTCAAAAACCAAATCAAATCTTTATTTATACAAAAATCATATATTAATTCAAATATTATAAATCAATATGTTACTATTAATAATAATATTATAAATTAATTTGTATACACACCTTATCCCATCCACTACAAACCCTAAATCATTTTCTCTCTTTTCGTCTCTCCATTCTCTATTTTCTTCTCTCCATTCTCTATTCTCTCCATTTTCTCTTCTTATCTCGTCTCTCTTTACCCTCTCTATCAGATCATCGTCGTCGTCGTCAATGGACTTCTGTCGTCGGAGACACCTGTGATAGTTGCTTCGAGGCCCCCGTTTGATATGAGCACTGCGTAGGGGCGATGTCGTTGCTGCGCTGTGCCTGTGAATGTCGTAGAGCGACTTCGTCCCTGTCACTACTTCAGTTCGGTGGTGATGGTAGCGACACCGCAATTGCAATATGGTAGACTTGTGGAGGATGTTACAGTGTGGTGGATTTGTATGATTTGTGGAGATCGTGGTGGCGGTGACGGTTTAGGGATTTTCTAGTGGGGTTGGTGGTTACGGTGTCGTGTGGTATGATGTGGTGGAGATGATGATAGTGAAGATGGTAGTTGTGGTGGCGGTTATGACGGAGATGGTAGTGGCGGTGGCTATAGTTGTTGTTACTCCTCGCCTCTGTGGCTCAGAAAGATTATGCCACATAGAAAAGTCACGTAAATAGAAAAGTCAACAAAAAAGTCAAATGAAGACTCCTGGAGCAAAAACACGAAGAAGGCTTACAGGCCGAGGTCCTTATACTGTAAGAACAAAGTCCAAGCTGAGGCACTACCTTAAAGACAAAGCTGCCTAAGAAAATAAAGGAGCCAAGGCCCTCCGCTTGGGGAATTACTTCTGAGGTCCCTCTGAAGCTCTCAGCTCTTCTGAGACTTGCCAAACAGATTATGTTCCTCGTAGAAGATTCAAAAATCTCTCTGAAGTGATTGATATAATGTTTGTAATAAAGTTGTCAGTATATCAGCCTATTGTATACGTGGTTGACCCATTTTCAATGTATTAATTATATGAATAGACAGTGATGTGATGCCTTAATTAGGGAGATAAGACAACGTGGTTCTGATCCAACGGACACTAACGTCGGCCAATATAGTATAAATAGGGTCTTTTTGTAACTTAAACGAGGTTGAATTATTGATTGAAAAATGGACAATCATATATTCGAAATATACACTTGAACTCTTAAAGGAAATATATTAACATTCATCTATCATTCCACATATTCTTGTTTATTATTATATAGATTAGTTTGGTTTCAACCTGGTGATTGTTGTTAGCACAATTGTTTTTATTTCACCCGTCGGAGCTTAAACAGTTATGTCTCTCGCTGTTCGGACCCGCAAGTATACGATATCATTGACAAGTAATACATGGTGAGTTAAGAGTTTTCGTCCCACGAGGAATAAATTTCAATCAAGTGCATTAGTTTATATTTAGATTCAAAGTGAGTGAAAAAAATAGAATTGTGGTTGATAATTATTCTAAATTATTCTAGGAAATCTTGTAAAATTCGAGTTTTGTATTTATATGGAATGAATGTATTGGATTACGAATCCATCTATTTTTATATATTTCAATTCTCAATTATGTTGATAGTATCATTCATGCCTTCTTGACAATTGATAAAGCTATTGTAATTAATTCTATTTTCCAAAACAAATTAAATCTATTCTAATTAGAACCCGAATCTATTCCTAGTCCGAATTTGAAGGAAGAGAACGCACTAAAGTTCGGTTTATCTCAAAAATTGCATACGTGATAAATATTATTCCTAATATCTATCGCACGTATGTTAATCAAGCAATGTCCGAGACCTCTTGTGAGCCTCTCAATACTACAACAAGTAACTATATATTTAATTGGTGATCAAACAATCAAATAATAAAATTATGCATGCAAGATTAATCAAGAAATTAACTAACTCTGGTCTTGAATTAAAAATAAATAAAAAAAGGTTTCATCTTCATCTAATACATGAAAGTAATTAGCCTAACATACTGTTACGTAAATCAGACAAAAAGATTTGAGAAAACATCACTCGGAATGAAAAACAATGAATTAAAAGTGAAAAATCAATTTCTCCTCCGTTAATTTTCAACCCGGACTTTGAATCTTCAATCTCTTGTGTTAATTACCTTTTAATCACGTGCTAGCCTCTTTCTTGTTGTGAAAAATAGGATTTGATATGCTCTCTCTAGTTCACGCCATTCACCCCCCCCCCCTCCCCCCTCCAAAGAAAATAGGTTAAATTTGATTTTATAAAAAAATTGAATGAAATAAGGAATTTAGGCTGTCCAGGCCCAGATTTGGACTGCGTGCGCGCTGTATAAGTCCTTGGGCTTGCACCATTCATGAATTTTTTTCTCGGTAGATAAAATTTATGCACGTGCGCGCGCGAGAGAATTGGCATGTGCGAGCGCGCAGGTTCTTCTCTGAGCAGCATTCGATTTTTTGGCCATAGTTTTCTCTAAAAGTATCCGATTGAGTTTATTCAAAATAAGTTGGAAAGGTCATTCAAAGGACTACAGAGTTTCCAATTCGAACATTTGATATCCGAAAAATGGGTCCCAAATTGAGGCTAAAAATTCATATCATAACTTTTTCGGCTCTAAATTGATTTATGAAAATACTTCCACTATATTTCACGCATTTGACCTCCAATTGCATCAAATTGATCTTATATGATCTTCAATAATCATTTTGTACTCCGAATCAACTATTGTATGTTTACACTTTATCCCCTAAACTTTGAATTTCCTTTGTTTTCGCACGCTTTTCATTCATTTCTTCCAAATGCACCAATTTGCATTGAGTTCAACCTAACAAACATAATTAACACAAAATGAAGTTATAACTCATTCAAAACACTAATAAATACTCTATTTTAATGACTTAGGTATGTGTACAAAATACACTTATCACTCGCCACAAAGTACCTCCCACATCCATTTCATCATTGCTACCGCTGTTATTTAGGTAGGAACGTGTTGGAATCGTGCTTGACTTGGTGTGAGTGGGCCTGACATCTGTTGGTTCATTTTTAGGGGTCAACAAATTGGCACCATCTGTTGAAAATTCCTACATTAAGCCACGAAAATACCCGTGGGAGAAAGCCTGCTAAAAAAATTCTGACAAAGAAGGTTCCTACCCTTGGAAATGGAGAGTTCTTGAAGAAAGAACCACTAGAAAACCCAAAAATCTGATACTTGTTCAATCCTTGAAGAAAGGAAAACTTGTTAAGAAAAGTGTTTGTGAAAAATTAGTTCAAACGGTGATGAAAGTGCACCCCGAAGGACGAAGGAATACCCTAAAGAAGGGAAACCTTTCTCCAACGACCCCCACAACATATGTGAGGTGGGTCCAGAGGCGAGGACGGAGTTGCAGCTAAGCTTACCAGAGAAATGGCCACAATGACCGGCAACATGAAAAGTATAATCCAACAAAATATGGACATGCAGGGCCGAGGAGGAAACCCCGTTCCTCCGTATGCAGCCTCTGAAAATACATTCCATAACCCTTAGGAATACTATGATGAAGATGAGGAAGTTCAAAGCTAAATGGCGGAGCACCATCACACTAGGATGGAAGCACCCCAAGAAAAGGAAGTTGATGTTGATACATCAATCAATTACGCCTCAAAACGACACCATGAGGCTTCATACAACTTTCTTCCAAACTATGAGCCAGAAGATCAACCTTAGAGGTCAATAAGTATTTTTGATAGAATAAGCCCAAGCCTGCCTATGAATAGGAAAGTCCTTTCACCATCAATACCTGGGAATAGGCAGGCTCATCCTTCTCCTCCTGTACCTAAGAATAGGCAATAAGAGCCTCATAAAAATAAAAGAAAAGAACCAGAATACCATGAAAAGCCTCTGATCCCTCTCCCTAGAAATAAGAGTAAGAGAAAGGACCAAGCCAGAAGTGAAGTAGGACCATCACAACCACCTCTCCAAACCCTTCAAAGGGAAGATGAGGATTCTGATAAACCCAGAGGCCTTATGACCTAGATGACGATGATGATCATTCACCATTTTCACAAGCTATTAGAGATGTCTCAATGTTGAACCACTTCACGATCCCTAAAATTTCCAAGTATAATAGGAGAGGTGAACCCGCGAAGCACATCAACAGTTTCAAAACTCATATGAATTTGAAAGGGGCCACCCTAACCATGAAATTTAACTTTACGTGGATGGGCTAAAATCTGGTATACAAGGTTGCCGAAGGTAGCATTCGAAGCTGACCGGACCTCAAAAGGACGTTCTTAAAGTGCTTTACTACTAGCAAAGAAGGCCAAAGGCCAATTCAACGATTGCAAGATATGCGACAACAACAGGGTGAGATGCTAAAAATCTTCTTATCCCGCTTTATTGATGAAATGACCTACTGTGTACAAGTCACGGATAGGGAAGCGTTAACTGTCTTAAGAAGAGATTTGGATATGAACTCCCTCTCTTGGAGAGATATGCAAAACAAAGATCATGTCATATATGACGTCCTATTGAAAATGATAAGCCGGGAAATCCTCAATGAAGAACTGAGAGACCATAGGAATAGAGCAAGCCGGGGACTTTTCACTCTTCAAATGAAAAGGGGGAGAGGTCTACTTCCCATTTGATGGACCATCAGATACCCTTAAATTATGGGCAAAAACTAGCTGCAGCAACACTCAATGGGGTACCTACTTTGGCCTATGAAAAAGTAAATCTTAATGCTGAAATCCATCAGTGTCAACCTTACCGGAAACACTCGCAGAGGGAAAGAGGTAGGGACAAGTCGTCGAACCTAGAAATAGGGATGAGGGGCCCGATTATTGTGCATACCATTAATCTCATGGCCACAGCACGGAAAATAATTGGGATGTCGCGAGACATTCCCAACACACGAATCAAGGAAGATGAAGGCACTTCTGAAAAGATGATCCTCCCAGGCAAACCCAATGATCTGGATGATGAGCTAAGGTGTCCCAACAGAAATGACCCCCTAAGGGGAAGAGATAACAACACGGATAAACCTAGAGAAGGTCAAAGACAAAGATGAAGCCCCACAGCAAATGTTGGCCAGGAGCTTATCAAGGAAATCGATGCAATCATTGGAGGTCCAAATGTAAGGTGAGAATCCAGAAACGTGCAAAGGGATTATGCTAGAGAAGAGGCGGATCCTCCTATGACAAGTTTCATAGTTAACCAGCCCACTACCAAAAAAGAAATCTCGCCAATCACATTCACTCAAGAGGATGCAGTACGTGTGCATTATCCACACTATGACGCCCTAGTGGTAAGGGTTGTCTAGCCCGCAATGGCTTGAAAAGAATATTAGTAGATAGTGGAAGTTCGGTCAACATCATCTTTGGGATTACCTTTGACAAAATGAAAGTTGACCACGAGTTAACCCCAATGAATTCCTCTTTGTATGGCTTTACGGGGGACAACATCATTCCAAGGGGCAAAATCACTCCAGTAATAGAGATGGGGACTGCTCCCCTGCTTGCTTACCATTTCATGGAATTCTTGGTAATTGATAGTTGATTTGCTTATCATGGGGTATTTGTAAGATTAGCCTTGAAGGAGTTATGGGCTGTTACTTCCATACATTATCTATGCATGAAATTCCCAACTGAGAACAACATAGCCACCGTCCGAGATGATCAGCGAAGTGCTAGGGAATGTTACTCAGACTCTCTAAGAAAAGCCAAACCAAGGACTGTCAACGTCATTAACCTAGATATGCACGATGTCTTTGAACAAGAGAGTACCCATGAACAAGGGGAGGATGCCAAGATAATCGATGCTCCTAAAGTAGAGGATATTCTTGAAGTCATAAAAACCTCTGAAGAAGAGGATGTTTGTAAAAGACATACTACCCCTGAAGAAGGGAGGATTGTTGAAGAAGCAGTTAACTTGGAGGAACTGGACCCTCGCATAATTGATTGTGAGCCGCAAACAGTACCCATAAAAGAGTTGGAGAGATTCCCAGCAGACCCCACAGGATCCCTCAAAACACCTATAGGTTGGAAGAAACTTGCCAATGGGAGCAAATGATGAGTTAATGAAGAACGTGAAATAAGCTGAATTCAAAAAGGGTCAATTACAGCACTATCGAAATTCCTAATTCTTGTCTTCTCATATTCTTTGAAAATTGATTCTCACATGAATCCTCCATCTCAGAAATCCCAAAATCATTCCAAATATTAATCGTTCACAAATATCAAGCAATCTTCAAGTCATTATAATATTTCCAAAAATCAATTTCAAGATATGGATTTTGACATGATTAGAGATATGCATTCGACATTTGGAATATGAAATCTGGTCAATAGATCGAGAGGAAGAGTAATCGTTGTATGAAATCTGCCAATTTTGAGTATGTTGACAATCTTAAATTTGAATTTCTTTTGATTGGAAGAGGCATTTACTTAATTTCATTACGAGAAGGGGATTTGGATTCTAATTTTAGAAGGTAGTATATGTAATTATTAAAGGGAAATTTACAAAAATGGCCAATTTCATGCTTATCAATCGAAAAGTGTCTAATTTTGATAATTCTTGTAAAAATGACGAAATATGGTACCAAATTGTCTATTATATCCTCAATAAAAAATAAAGTAATTTTGTTTTTCAATTGTCACGAATTTCGAGAACAAGTATCTTACATGAGAAGCTAAAATAATGCTAGCTAATACTTAATAGATTCATTTGCTTTTATTATCTTTTAGGTATTGACCAAGAATTTTGTGAAAAATGAAAAAGATGAAGTAAAAAAGTCAATTAACACTAAAAAATAATTATATGCTTCAAACTCATAAGAAAATCATATAATTTCATTTCGAAAAATTTAATCTCATCTAAATTTCAATTAATTGGGCTTTTCACAATTCTTGGTAAAATGTAATTTTTCTTTAAAATCTTGTTTTTTTTGATAAGTTGTGTTTAATAGTTGTTATTCTTGACATTTTATGACATTCTCGACATTTTAAAATTTATTATCGACATTTAAACTCTTGACATTTGACGCTCCATTTGTTTAGAACGATATTTCGTTCTGAACATGAGAGATTTCTACATTTTATAATGTTCTTAACATTTTAAGTGTACTTCTCGATATTTTATAAATATTTTATTTACCCACTTATGGGGAGAAGTGAACATTTAATGCATGATTGATATTGTACTTTTAAAATAAGTAGTACATGTTATGTGTCAAGTTATTATTGATCAATACAAATTTTAATTATATAAATAACTTTGTCTTCATTGTGGAATTTAAAATTGTTAATAAGAGCATTTTGTTTTATATTATAATCAAATGAATATTAAAGAAATTTTGAACTTTTTGCAAATGATTATGCAGAAGTGGACATTTTTTGAAATTTCCTTTTATTTATAAATATATATTACCCTACCATGGTAATTTATGAAATATTTTGTTGTAATGGGGCAAATATGTTTTTTTCTTGGGGAAAAATTCATGGATCAGGTATTAACTTTGTCAAAATCAATAATCAGTTGCTAAGTTTTAAAATTGTAAAAATCAGATTTTTATTAATTAATTAAATATTTAATTGTAATATAATATAATTAATCCACATCCACATTCACCCCACCTCCACCACCCCTACTGCTCGACGACAGTTACGGTGGCCACTCTACTCTAGTGACTATTTGGACGACCATTCGGCGATCGGTGACTGCTTCGACAACTTTCCCGGTAGCTGTTCTTAATTTCGGCGACTGCTTCAATTCCGACAATTGTTAAGGTCACAGTTATATGCAATTTGGTCATATATATCTTATTAATTA
This sequence comes from Fraxinus quadrangulata, assembly GCA_903798255.1. Taxonomy (NCBI): domain Eukaryota; kingdom Viridiplantae; phylum Streptophyta; class Magnoliopsida; order Lamiales; family Oleaceae; genus Fraxinus; species Fraxinus quadrangulata. The sequence continues at coordinate 33,033 of CAIGRB010082273.1, read as the reverse complement.
GTTAAAAATTAATTTTCGGTCACAGCTTATCAAATTATTTGGTTACAAATTATTTCGATGTCATAAATCAAAAAATTTATAGGTCACAGTTCACTTTATTGATCACTGATAAACAAAACTATATGTCACAGATTTTTAATTGGTCACAAGTTAAAAAAAAATATAGATAACAGAAGTCACATATTTCCAAATTAGTTGGTCACGGATTATATTTTTAGTTACAGATTATCAAATTTTAAGGTCACTGTTTAACAGTTGGTCACAGACACCCAAACATCCGTCCCCGATCCTAATCCACCATCAATACTTGGTCATAGACCAACCAAATAGTTGGTCACAAACACTCTTCGCTACCATCATCGCAACTATCCACCAACAATAACACCAACCACCACCATAGATCAACCCAAACCACCAATACACAGCTACACATCAACAACAGCCACACACAGATCCGTCTCACACCCACATATCCGCTAACACACCTACAGATCACAAAAATAGCCAAGACCACCACCGTCAATACGCACACACAGCTAACCCTCACCACAGATCCGCCACACCCCGACCTCTCCGCACCAGTCACCACCTCTAAAACCACCATCGCCAACACGCACCGCCAACACGCACAGCACCCACTACCATCTACACGCACAGCAAAATCCAAAATCATTCCACGCATATTACCCATTGCCATTCGCACGCACATATCTGCATCCACTACCACCACTGCCATCGCCGCACCCACCCCAAAAAATAGATCTGCATGACTGCATCCTCCAACTCAACCATCGCACCACTCAGTTAAAAAAAAGGGCAAATGGTTGGATCTGCGACTGGATCTTCTCCCTGGGAACCTAGGAAAATGCATTAAACTGTGTAACCGCGTTCGTCGCTTTGAGCGTCGCTTCGTCGACGAGAGAAAATGGAGAAATCAGCGACTGAGAGGAGAGAAACGGGTTGAGGATAGAGAGAGAGAAAACAGAGAGATAGAGAGACAAGACGGACAAGGTTGGTGAGAGAGAGAGAGAGGAAGGAAGAGAAATGTGAGAGAGCGGAGAGAAAAGTGGCAGTGGAGGCGGCGGGTGAGATGGTGGAGAGAAATGAAATGGATTAATGTAAGGTTTAGATAAATTTATGGTTTTATATTTAAAATAAAATACTTAATTTTTGAATAGGTAAATCTTAAACCCGATTTTTAAAAATTCACAATTTAACACCTGATTTTTGGTAATTTTCTCATTTTTTTCCCCAAAATATTTGTGAAGCCCAATTAAAAGTCAGGCCCATGTCTGTTAGGTATTCTTTGCGGTAGTATCGGATAATTGGGACATATTCATCGGCACCAATTTATCACGGTGATTTCTACTCAACTTCTTCATCACCAAACTTGGAAGGTAATATCGGATTGTATTAGTATTAAACAGGCTTTATATGTTGAAATCCACATAATTTGTTTGCTGTGAATGATTTTAATTTGAACTCAGCTCATTATAATTTGTTTTATATTTCCAGAACTGTTGTTTCTTGATGGCAATCTTTCTGCAACATTGATTTTTTCAACAATGTTTCTCTTGAATTTTTGATGCGGTTGTTTATGGTTTTCCATTGCCTTAAAAACTGTCTGCCCCCAAAATCCAGTGGGGGCATCCCAGGTGGCTCCGCCCCTAACTGTGCCTGTGCATAGATTCTTTTATTTTTCATAGTTTTGTATTATTCTGGAGGATTTGGCTTTGCTTTCTAAAGAAACAAAATTTTCGCTCTACATCCGAACCAGCGGCCTATAACCTGGGCCCTTTATGAATTGGGCCTCTTGGCAGCTGCTGGCCCATTTATGGAACCCTTCTAAAACCCCTTATCTGCTCAAACATACAGAGACAAGCTGAATTACAATCATGGCGAAGGAGATGAAACAGGAAGCGAACAGCGAGCAGCCACACAAGTCCCACAGGTCACGGAAAGTCGGAGCCTCTGCCAAGAAGAAATCGAAATCCAAGCCGAATTCGAACGATGAACTCTCCAAAGAACAGAAAAAGTTGCATAATCCCAAGGTATGTCAAGAAAGATCGTAGCTTGTGCCTTTTTGTGCTTTTTTTCCTTAATGAACTTTTGTTATTTTAATTTTGACAGAAATAATGCGGGTGACTAAACTTAAGGAAACACAAACATTTACTGAACCTGTACATAGATGCTTTTATTTTTCTTAGTTTTGTATAATTCTGGAGGAATTGGTTTGCTTTCTAAAGACACAAATTTTCGCGCTACATCATTAAGCACCGAGTTTTAGTTGTCTTTTGCATTGACATGATGACACTGCTCTCTCCATAATGTATTCTCTGTGGACAGGCGTTTGCCTTTACTTCAACTGTCAAAGCAAAGCGATTGCAAGCACGAGCTACAGAAAAGGAGCAGCGGAGGCTTCATATCCCAATGATGGATCGTTCCACTGGAGAACCTGCTCCTTTCGTTGTTGTAGTTCAGGGACCTCCCCAGGTTTGTATAAACGTAATATTTATTCCACTTGGTTATGAATTTATGCAACCGCCATCGACTTGGATGAGATTCGTCGGTTTCATTGCAGGTGGGGAAGTCCTTGCTGATCAAATGTCTTGTAAAGCATTACACGAAGCATAATTTACCTGAAGTTCGAGGTCCAATTACTATTGTATCAGGTTGAACAAGCTTGTTCTATTTCTTTTTCTCTAATGATCAGTGTTACGATGGCTTCATCAATGTTGGAGGGAACGAAAATGAAGGATAAGTGAACAAAGCTGCTCTACTTCATTATCCTGCCACTTGGAAAAACAGAGAATGAAATTAGAGCATGAATGAGACTTTCCGTTTACCAAAGATGACCTCAAATAATTTTCACATGTTTTCAATGTCTAAAGTCTCGAGAACACCAATACCCACTTATATTTTTCTGGAGAATGTATCAATTAAACGGGAATGCTGACTGGGTGATATTCCAACAATTTACGTTGGTGTTTAGTTTTTGTTATTGGCTTGATAAATGATGAATGCTTTGTTGATTTATTTTGGTGTAGGTAAGCAAAGGAGACTGCAGTTTGTGGAGTGTCCAAATGACATTAATGGGATGATCGATTGTGCTAAGTTTGCCGATTTGGCCTTGCTTCTCATTGATGGAAGCTATGGTTTTGAAATGGTGAGCTTCTACTTGTTGGTTTCTGCTTTTTGCTTGTAATTTCTTCGAAGTATCAGGAAGTTTTAAGAAGTACATCTGTGTCTGACTGAGGTAAGTACACATACAAACATGTATTCATAGCTTTATGGAGGTATCGACACAAAATTTAGATTTTTGATTAGAGTCGAGGCAGACCCAGGGGCAGGAGATCCGGTCAGATATAGAGATTAGATTACCTATGCCATTAATTTATAAATTGAAAGCAATTCAGTCAGGTCAAACATAGGAAGAATAGTGAGATTATGCAAACTACATCGACTTCCTGTCTGTTTGTGCAGTGAAGTTTGTTAATTCATTACCTTTGTGCTATCTAGACAATCAAAACTCTAAACTGGGAACAAGCAAATTGTTCCCTAAAACAGCCATGTCATGTAGAAGAATCACATTTCTTTTGTTGCAAGAGTATGAATAGGAAATTTGTACATGCAAGATAATAATATACCCCTTTGATCAATTGATAAGTTCCCAGCCATCACTGAATTATTTTAATACTCGCCATCTGTAGGATTCATTGTTCACTGAGGTTTAAATTTTCTTGCAAAATTATGTTGAAATTAAAACCCTGTTTGACATCCATTTTGAGTGGAAATTTTTTTTTGGAATAGTGATTAATGGAAGATTGTGTGGATAAAAAGTAAGGAGAATTTTTAGGTTTATGTGTAATATTATTTTATTGATAAAATGTGTGGTTGAAATGAAGAATGAGAAATACAATGAAAAAAAAAATGGGTTTCAAACAAGGGCTAAGTCACATTTCGAATATAGTTGGATTTTCCACTGGCCACTGTCTAATTTTTCCTAAGGCAGGCAATCATTTTGCCCTATGCATTTGGTTTAAGTTACATCGGCATTTAGTTTTCTTATCATAAACTAGAACATACATTTTTTGTCATTTTCTTATAATATTGCTCTACCTGCAATTGCAGGAAACATTTGAATTCCTCAACATATTACAAAATCATGGATTCCCTAAAATAATGGGTGTTCTTACACACCTCGACGAGTTTAAGGATGTTAAAAAACTCAAGAAAACAAAGCAACGACTCAAGCATCGATTCTGGACTGAGATATATGACGGTGCCAAATTATTTTATTTATCTGGCCTTATTCATGGAAAGTAAGTGGGTGACTGTTTCCTTCAGCTTGTTTATTAATATTTAAGGGGTTAGTGATGGGCATTTACATAGTTTCTATTGGCCTGCCAATGAACAGGTACACTAAGCGCGAAATACATAATCTTGCAAGGTTTATTTCAGTTATGAAGTTTCCTCCTTTATCTTGGAGAGTTTCTCATCCTTACATCTTGGTAGATCGCTTTGAAGATATTACTCATCCAGAGACGGTGCGCACGAATAGTAAATGTAACAGAAATGTGACCTTGTACGGTTATTTGCGTGGCTGTAATTTGAAGAAGGGAACTAAGGTAAACAACTCAAACCAGTTTCATTTATTTTTCAGTTTCCTTTTTAAGTTGCAAATAGGTTAGTAGAAAAGTTTGGACCAGAATGCCCTAGATGAAAGATTTCAACTGATTTTGTTGGATTTTTCATTCTGAGTACTTTCTACAAGTCCATCACAATGCTGTCAAACCAGGGGTTAAGGTGTAAAACTATAACTGTATTTATAATACCTATTTTTGCTGTTCGAAACTTTTCAAGATNTGCATATGGACACCCAAAACAAAATTTTAATTCACTTCTTGCTGAAACAAAGAATATACAAAAGATGTAAGAGACAGAATGAGTGCAAGTTAATAAGGGAGAGAAAATATATGAAAATCCTAGTCCGAACTTGAAAAGTTAACAGAAAGAAACAAGACCGATCTTGAAAAGTTTCGAACAGCAAGAAGTGAATTAAAATTTTGTTTTGGGTGTCCATATGCACTAAACTTTCCTTTTATATACTTCTATCTTGAACCATTTGTTTTCTGACTTTTATAGGACAGAATTCACCATGGTATCTATCTTTCATTTCATGCTTTGGGTTAATTGGTTATCTATCATTTGATATTGTTAGTTTACATGGGTTTACCACCCAGTCAGTTTGTTCTACTTAATTTGTTTTTCTCTTTTATGGTCGCATATCTTTCCGGCTATATCGTTCAAATGAATGTCTTTCCTGTTACATGAATCCAAGTTTCATCTGAAAGCCGTATTTTTCAAATCAATATCTGTCATTTGATCCAATAGCGTTCCTTAGATAGGAACAATTTGGTGTGTGTGTGTGTGTGTATATATATATATATATCTTGGATAGAGTAAAGGAAAGATCTATTAGATAATGAACTGTTGGTTCTAAGCTAGACAATTAATCAACAATTCAAATGCTTTCTTTGTGTATTCTTGATAAACCAGTGTTTATATAGATGTAGGAGGATCTGTTCTTTCATGTGATTGCAGTGGAACTATATTCCTTATTTGGTACTGTCCTGTCTCCTATGATATGATTTTCTATTTTTATTGCCGAAAAAGGTTATTATATTACTCTGTGCAATCTATTGTTTAACTAGTTTATAACATACTGCAGGTGCATATTGCTGGCGTGGGTGATTATAGATTGGATGACATTACAGCCCTAGCTGATCCTTGCCCTCTGCCTTCAGCTGCCAAAAAGAAGGGACTACGTGATAAAGAAAAGCTGTTTTATGCGCCTATGTCTGGAATAGGGGATCTCTTATATGATAAGGATGCTGTCTACATAACTATAAAAGATGACTTTGTTCAGTACTCTAAAGATGAAGTTGATGCCAGCGGAACACAAAGAGGTTTATATTTTGTTTTCATTTTGTACTTTTCCCCCTCTGTTTAATACTGCAAAATTTGGATAGTCATAATTTCTAAATTTTGCCCTCTGAAATAATTTACACAAGCTCTCCCATGTTTGGTTTACAGCATGTTATATATTAAGTTTTAGAAATTGGCATGGACATATTTATTCTCTGTCCTTCCCCGTTAATTGTATTATTTCATGAAGTTTCTGACAAAGAGGGCATATTGGTACATGCATTAATAATATACACATACGTTAATAAGGTTTTGAATATTACAACTAACAAGTTTGCATTGAGGATGAAACCTTGCCAGCTAAAAGTTCGCGTGCTTAGTTAAGTCTCTCATCGATATTTTGATTACTATGAATATATGGAAACTAGAACAGAGAGTGAGAATATTGATCTGAAAAATTATAGAGGTGAAAAATTTACAATCTTATTTCAGTCAGCTTCTTGGCATTTTACTTCTTGCTTTCTGCTTCACTGTTATGCATTCTTTCCTTTGCAGTAAAGAAACGTGACCATGGCGTAGAAATGGTTAAATCATTGCAGAATCCAGAATATTTACTGGATGAAACAACAGAGAAGAAGATTTCGATTTTTGGGAGAAGATCAGAAGCAGCAAGTGGTTCAACAGATGCTCCTGACTCAGGTAACCAAAGGGAAGCCTTGGAGCCTGCGGAGCAGTATGGATCCGGGATACAAGATGAAGATGGTGTGTCAGAGGAAGACACTCACACTGAGGATGGAGATAGGATAGAATCTTCAGATGGAGAGAAAATTCTTCAAAAGAACTTATCTATGATAACTTCAGATGATAGTTCTGATGAGGAAAATTACTTTACATCAGACCACCAGCCTCCAGCTGAAAGAAACTTTAAGGAACAGATAAATTTCCATGATGGAAGGGTGCGAAGAAAAGCTATTTTTGAAAATGACATGGATATTGATCATCTGAAGGTAATTTTCAATTATCATTCAAATGGTATCCTATTGTGGTGGTGGTCTCCTTTCTCAAACATGAATGTGGGACAAAATTATCAGTTTATAGTGATCAGAAACAGATTAATGAAAAGAGCATTAGTATCACCAAAGTGTCTATTCTCCCTTCTTTCGTGGTAACTGCCTTTGGTATAAATAAGGTCAATTTACACGTCTATTTGATGGACAAAAGATAACAATATTATGTAAAATGTAAAGAGACTAAGAATAACCATATTTAAGATAGAGACATTTATTCTCTCCGAAGGATCCGACAAATAGCTAAGTTAAACATAAAGTTATACGATGAAAAGATATTTTGGAGCTAAGTCTTCAACAGGCATAAAAGTTCAGACTGGTGTTACTGAAGCAAGTCTAGAAACTTGTCCTTTTTAAAAGATTAGTATCCCATGTTAAGATTGTTGCCTGTGCCTCTTTTAAAACTTCAATACATTTCAGAATGCATTTCATATTTCAAGGCCTGAGCACAGGAAAATAGCCTAAAACATCATGTGACTTGGCACATTATTGATTTTGTATCAATTTTGTTTCTATTACATAGCGAATTCGTTTCAACAATCAAGTATGTGGCTTTTGCCTCAACCATGGTGTGGATCCTTTCAATGCAGGACTCTGATGATGATGAAGCAGATGATAATGATCAGGGTTCCAGCGATATTGAAATAAAAAGTGACAAAGATGAAGACGCGTCTTCTCATTCTGATTTTTCAGATGAGGATGAAGATCATGCTAGAGATGGTACTCTTTGTTTCTTCAGTTAGATATTTGTATATAATATTAGTACATGATTCTATTTGGAGTTTCAGAACCGTGAATATATCTGATTTGAAAAGCATATCTTTTTGTGTATATATAGTTTGGATTCATTACTTCGAATATATATGATTTGAACAGCATCTCTTTCTGTATAAATATAATTTTCTTTCCACCTTCCAAAAGATTCCCTCTCTGTTCATGAAAATTTTACCTTTTCCTCATCAGTTGATGCATGTTCTTGCAGGAGATGACTTGGGAAACATTTCAAAATGGAAAGAGTTCTTGGCAGAACGAACTGCCTCGAGAAAGAATGTTAATCTCATGCAACTCGTATATGGGAAACCTGTGTCAGTGTCTTCAAATGAAAAGCAAGTCAGCAGTGAGAAGGAAGAAAGTGAGGATGAAGAGTTCTTCAGGCCTAAAGGGGAGGGAAATAAGGTTTGTCCTCGTACTCTCTCTCTCTCTCTCATGCATTGCTTGTTTTTTGCTATGTAATGATCTTGGTTATGTTCAAAGTCTATCTTGGCACATTGCATAATGGCTGTTGCTTCGTTATTTGATTAATTGCAGAAATCAAAGGAAGGAATTGATGATGGTAATGTGGACATTGAAGACTGCTCCAAATTCATTCACTATGCAAGTGAAAAGGATTGGAGGAGTGAAGATTTAATTGAAAGCATTCGTGATCGTTTTGTTACTGGAGATTGGTCTAAAGCTGCATTGAGAGGTCAAGTTTCAGAAGCCACCTCTGGTGATAATGGTGAAGACAATGATGATGTATTTGGTGAATTTGAAGACTTGGAAATAGGTCAAAAGTATGAGAGTACTCAGACAGACAGTCTTGGTAATGTCCATAAGGATGATGAGTTAACTGCTGAGGAGAGAAGACGGAAAAAACTGGCTCTTCGTGCAAAATTTGATGCCCGATATCCTTCTCTTAGATATACTATACTTGCACATCTCTTTTCTATATCGTTGTTTCGGTTGTGTTAGCTAATTAGGATATTAATGCTGGCAAAATTTGTATTTAGATCTGCATTGAAATGCTTGATTTTTCTTTTTAAGACTGACTTAACTATGAACCATTACTGCAAACTTTTGTTGGTTGACATTTGGTAATTGCTCTTGAAGTTTGCGGAGGGAGAATTGTCTGGTCTTGAAATCTCTTTACTTTAGATTTATGACTAGCTGCAATATTGTGGTTGTTAGGCCTTATGTTGCTAATATGTATGGCATCTGCCATGTTATAATTGAACTTTGTACCCTTAATTCTAATACACGTATGACAGTTCTGAATCGCCTGATGAAGACAATGATGGCAAAAGTGACACCAAGTTTAGCCATGGACAAACTGATGGAAGTGAGTATGTTGATAAGGTAATATTTCTAGTACTGATACGAGCTAATATGCAAATGTCAAGAAAGTTACTTAATTCAGTATTTCTGCAGTTGAAGAAGGAAATTGAACTTCGGAAACAAGTAAATATGGCTGAACTCAATGAACTAGATGACAGTACTCGTATTGAGATAGAAGGTTACAGAGCAGGGACTTATCTTAGACTTGAAGTTTCTAGTGTTCCTTTTGAAATGGTAGAAAATTTTGATCCTGCTCACGCCATTCTTGTTGGAGGACTAGCACTTGGAGAGGAGAATGTTGGATATATGCAGGTTAGAAACACATTTCTTTTATCATCTTTCATTTATTATCTAATACTAACTGTTTTGCTAGGTTATTCTTTATTTCCTCTTATGCTAGTTTATTGCTGAATCTTATTAAAGAATTGTCTCCGTACTACTAATGGTGATTGGTTACCACTTATTCTTCTCTACTGTTAAAGGAGGAGTACTTTAACATTAATTATGCTTTTGGACCAACGTTCATTGGTTTGGGAATACGCTTCTCAAACTCGCCTTATTTTTGTTCAAGTATGGATAGTGTACATGGGGTTCCACCTCCTTGGCGTACTTTAATAAAACGTTTATGAGAGGAAACACAGAAAGACGGAGGAAGACATATAGCTTTATTTGGTTTGTCAATAATTAGATGCTGAGTGAAATATCACATCATTTTATTTCCTGTTAGGGGTCGGAAGGCCAGAAATATAAAGTAACCAAATTCACACTTGTATCTATATGATTTGAGTAACTGATTGCCTTGGAATGAATTTTGTTTTTAGGAAATCTACGTCTGATATTTTTTCACGTCACAATATCCCCTACTAACTAAAATGCGAAAGTCCTATCTCACAAATATGTTGATTGAGCTTGTTCATTGCTTGAAAATTGTCGTTATAAACTTTTTGTTCCAAATAGGTGTCCCTAGTTTTTGAAGGCACAATGTTTTCTAGTACTACGTAAATATTTTGCTTTGCTGTCTGCAATCTAGAAAGTGGCGTGCTTTTCCTTTTCGGTGTAATAATTCTGCTTTTGCAACAGATGGGGTTGAAAGTTTTACACTATATTTGTTCTGTTCATGTACAGAGTGCTTGTTTGGTAAGTTGGATGATTATACAGTATTTGGCCATATTATAAAAGAAAAACAATTTAAACTTTTGCCATCGTATTGTCCAGTCAGTTCTTTTTAGTACCTTATACCAAACAGCCCTGAATGAATTGTTAATTGCATATACCTACTTCTTTACTCATTATTTATCACATATCAAGTGCATGCTTATTTTTTTGTTACCTTCTAAAGGTACGGTTGAAGCGGCATAGATGGCACAAGAAAGTATTGAAGACTAGAGACCCGATAATTGTTTCTATGGGATGGAGACGCTATCAAACCGTTCCCATATATGCCATTGAGGATCGTAATGGTCGATATCGCATGCTCAAATACACTCCTGAACACATGCATTGTGTTGCCATGTTCTGGGGTGCACTTGCGCCTCCCCATACTGGAGTGGTTGCTGTTCAGAACTTATCTAATAACCAGGTATAATGTCCTTTTACCAGCTTTTGGTTATGTTATGCACAAAGTAGTTATGATTTGGATGTATATTTGTTTTAAAGCACAGGCAAGAACAGGAGCTTGTTTTGTTGTGCTTGAAGCAAGTTTGACTTTTAAGTCTCTTATTTTTCCGAATATGATTTTCAAAGTTACTTTATTTACTAACAAAACTCATTTTAAAAGAAAGCAAGACCTTATTTTCTTTCTAAAAAATAACTTTAAGCATAGCCAAATACGCTCTAGATTTATCGGGTTATTTTTTCAAATTGGAGCACTGGGAGAATAATTAAATGCATAATAAATACGGCTGGTGATCTATGTGAATTCCAGAATAGAAAACGGAATGAAATGGGATTTTTCCTGTTTAACATAGGGCTTTGAACCAGCCTGAGTGACCATTTTTCTTTAAAGAAGTCAATTACGGTACCAAATTGCACCAGAAAACTAAGCGGGGAAAATGACTTTTAAGGGGTCAAGTCTACAAAATTTGTACAGATATTCTGTATGTTGCTCATTTCATATTTTTATAGCTTCATTTACTAAATTCTTTACGTTGTTCGTTTCATTTTTTTACGTTGTTCATGGAATTTTCAATGCCAAAACATCACTTCCATTATCGAATTTATTACTTTATCCTTGTACACGGTGCATAATGTGTATAGTGTTTGAAAAGGCTAAAGTGAATATTGAGGCATTTTGCTTTCATTAGGTGAGTTAAAACTATGGTGCTTTGAGTCATAAAAATCACTTACATGAATAATATAATTCAAAAATGATAAAGATACAAATTATGCTCACAATGAATCATGAACTATCTAAAATATATATAATAAAACATTTCAACATAATTAGATGCCTAGTATTCAACTATAAATTACCACGGCAGTGATCTCATAGCGAGACCACTAATCCACAATTACAACTGAAAGTCTAAAACAACTGAAACAATTGGCCAGTGGCAAGCTATTTGCTAGAATTTTATTTGCTTTGACTTTAAAGAAAAATCAAACTGGGAAAGAGAAAAATACAGGGACAACCTGGTCAAATATGAAAGAAAGATAAGAAAAGTGAAGGTATTTATAAAAGTTTGAGCCAACCTGGTCAATTTCTTTTCTTTTTACCTTTTATGGAGGGTTTACTAACGCAAAAAACCTTTAAATTTTCTGGGACATGAAAATAACAACCCAAATGGCTGAGATTGGTCACACAGTTATCTCAAAAGAGCCAATTGGCTCAAACTTCAACTAGCTCGAGGCTTGTGGCTTGAGGCACAAGTCTTGACATGTTCCACTCGAAGCGTAAGCATTAGGCTACTAATGAATGCCTCCCAGAAGGCTAGAGGTGGCAATCGAGCCGAGCGGCTTGTCGGCTCGGCAAAAACGAGCCACGAGCCGCTCGGGGACGAGCCCGAGTATGCGAGCCGGCCTGCTCAGCTCGTTCAAATATTTTTTTTTTTAAGGGTCTAGGTAGAGTTAAAAAAAAAATAATAAAAATAAATAAATAAATAAATTTAGACGAGCTCACGAGCCGGTCTCGGCCCACGAGCAAAGAGCCGAGCTCGTGCTTATACGGGCTGAGCCGGCGCGGCTCGGCCCATTGACATCACTACAGAAGGCGCAACCCAAGCGTGCTTCTTAGGTGCTTTTGAAACACTGGTGCTACAAGCATCTTGGTACTGCATGTTTACTGTTTTAGTTTGTTAGATTGCATGGATAATTCAACTGTCTACTTGATTCATGGGGGAGCACATGGATTTTGGAGTCATGTTTAACAGAGCACAACATTTGCTTGTTTAAATTAGAGATGCTATAGATTTTGGTGTTATGTTTAACAAAGCACAACAAAACATTTTCTTGTTCAAATTAGAGGTTTTATACCTGCTGATAACAATTCAATGTTGCAATTCACTGTTTATTTTCCTCAAAAGAAAAAACTTAAATTTTTGTTTTCTTTTCCCTCTTGACTCGGTTTTTGTATTCTGCAGGCAACATTTAGGATCACAGCAACTGCAACAGTGCTGGAATTCAACCATGCTGCAAAGATAATGAAGAAGATCAAGCTTGTTGGTTATCCCGCTAAGGTCTTCAAGAAGACTGCTCTCATAGAGGGCATGTTTACTTCAGATCTTGAAGTTGCCAGGTTTGAAGGTGCTTCTGTGCGAACCGTTAGTAAAATACGTGGGCAAGTGAAAAAGGTATTTATCTCACTCACCATCTGAGCCTGAAACCCCACATAATTATCAATGGTTAAGCTTGGTTTCCAGTGTTACTTCAATCTCTTCCGATCATCATAGAATCAATCGCGACTATCGCCATTCTATGAAAATCTAGAAGTCTATTCATTAGGAAGAAGCAACAATTAGAGGACTGTTATAAGAAACTTTTCTTTTATTTCTGTTCTTTTTCAGGGTGGGGATCTCCTGAAAAGGGTGCTGGAAAAAGTTTCCGTATAATTGGAATTGTTGAGCATTTTTTACAGGAGGTCAACAGTGAGAGTTTGTTGGGTGAAGAAGAAAATGCATAAAATAAAGTACCAAAATTTTATCGTATATATGGTAAAAATGATACATTCTGATATGCAGCCAACAGGACAAATATTTATAAGTTAATTTTCGAGTGAAAAAATCAATTAATACATGGATGAGTTCGTTTGTCACATCCCAACAATCAGAGGTGGCAGTAATTGTGGAGAAACCAAGTAAATGGTGACTTGGTTGGGGTGGGGGGTAGGTCTTGCATATACCTCAAGGGCCTTTCATTCTTAAGAGTGATGAGATCTTAGTAGAGCAAGTTAGAAGAGGGAGGTGTAGACCTAACTGATGTGCTCTAATGTGGTGCTGAGTATTTAGTTGCACGAGAACTTTTACTAGATGTAGCAATAGCAATGAACTAATCTCTATGGCACGGACACTTCAATTAGGATAGCGTGTCCGTGTCCGACACGAGTCGATACCGACACTTCTCAGACACTCTACCGTAATCATTTTTCTTTATATTAAAAATATTATTTATTGTTAATTCAAAGTTATTAGCAATAACAAATAAGTACACACGTTTAAAAGATTTCAACAAAAAAATTTAATAACAAGTATAAAAATAAATTTATACTATATAAATGGAGAATTTTTAAGAATTTAATTAATGTGTCGATGACGTGTCATGTCTGTACTTTTTTTAAAAATCGCGTGTCGACGTTCCGACACGTATCGTGTCGGACACACGTGTCCGTGTCGGTGCATCATAGGAACTAATAGTAGTGATGAAAAATGATTCATTGTACCTGACCCCATTTTTATTGAGAATAAGGCTTAGTTGAATATTGTTGTGCCATATATGTTCCTTTGTGCTTGTTCTTGTTCCTTCTCATCAAACTTCGTTTGACTATCGTACCATATATACTTATTAATGATTGTGAAGGCTAGAAAACTTCCATTGCTTTGGAAGTAGGAACTCATGAGATTGTTATTTTTTTGTTGTTTTGATTTAGGCTGCAAAAGATGAGATTGGTAACAAGTCAATTAAGAAGGGTGGTTATGCTAAAGAAGGCATTGCTAGATGCACCTTTGAGGATAAAATCAAAATGGGCGACATTGTGTTTCTGCGCGCTTGGACTCAAGTTGAAGTACCTTGCTATTACAATCCATTAACAACAGCCCTGCAGCCCCGTGATAAGACATGGCAAGGAATGAAAACAGTTGCTGAATTGAGGAGAGAACACAATCTTCCGGTACCTGTCAACAAGGATTCACTGTATCAGGTGAGAACTCACCGCTGTGTTAAACTCATTTCCCTCTTGCATTTCAGCCTACCCCCAAAAATAGAAAAAGAAAAAAGATAGACATGGAATAACAAAATACATTCCTTTCTTTGTACAGCATCCTTACCTTTTATCTTTTGTACTGTTTTACTTAACAGCATATTGAAAGGAAGCCAAAGAAGTTCAATCCATTGGTTATTCCAAAGTCTCTACGCGAAGCTCTGCCATTTGCCTCAAAGCCCAAGGACATTCCTGTTAATGAAATTGGGCCAGCTGTTGTTATGGAACCTCATGAACGAAAAGTGCACACTCTTGTCCAACACCTTCAGCTCATTAGAAATGAAAAGGTATTTATTGGAAAACTAAAGTGTAGAATAGAAAATGGCTTGTTTGGACCTTTTGTTATTTGAAATTATAACATTCTGTGATGCTACCCAGCCTTCCTAGTCTTAGTTTGTTCCAATGCTGAAGTGGAATCTCTTGTGTGAAGTCTGGTGGTTTCTTGTAATTGTCATTAGTATTCATTTGGGAACCTGGAATTAGAGTATTGGAATTGAAAGAAACATTGTGCCTAACTGTTCTGAAGTACTCCTCTTTAGCGAGAAGCATGTTTTGGCTAAGCTTAAAAAGTTTACTTGTAAGTAAATAAGCAAGAATTTTACTTTAAAGTTGGAAATAAGTTACTCAACATGACAGCAATATAATGATTATATTTTCAAAAGTTAACTTTTTGTACTCGAAAGTAAGTGAAAAGTAACATTTCCAATCATGTTTGAAAACAAAATTTGGTTTTTAGTAATTGCTGTAATTTTCTTTTGAAGTTTAGACAAACTTGTTTGTCAGAATCAGAAGTAATTTATTTGACATTCGTAATGACCTTTTTGTAGATGAAAAAACGCAAGCTCAAGCAGGAGGCAAAGAAGAAATCACAAGAAGTGGAGCGCTCAAAGGAAGAGCAGCTTTCAAAGAAGCGCCAGAGAGAGGAACGACGTGGAAGGTACAGAGAGCAGGAGAAACAAAAGAAGAGAATTCGCAGAAAATCGGAATGACACTTCTCAAATTGTTCCAGCTTCTTCTGGTTGCATGATGTCAACGGAACACTGCAGCCTTCGAAAACTTGGTGAAATTATTGCTTTGCAACTGTCAAGTTGGCTGCTGATACTGATGAGCAGCTACAAATCATGGGCTGCTAACTAAAGAAATTGCAGTTCGCTGTGTGGGTTAAAGGAGAGAAAAACTCAATTATTGGGATAGATGGAGAAGTAACATTTAAGCCCCATACAGCTCCATTTTTATATGCAAGGAGGTTTTCCAGTTTTATTAGGCTATGTGGTGAGTTGTCTATTTTTTTTTTCTAACCCAAAGATGTGAAATACTAAATTATTGTTCGTTTAACTAGAAAATTTCCAAATTTGGTGATGGCATTAAGCATTTAATTCTGGGGACGTACCTTTGGTAGCTTTTAAGTCATGGTATCATGTAAAACAATTTGGCCCGTTTGTCGGCATTCTTTTTGGAAAAAAACGTTGTTTTGGTGTACTCAATGGAGTGAGTTTACAAAAACAAATTAAAGAAATAGTTAAAAGGCCAAAACAACTGGAAATGTTTCCAAAAAAAGTGGGACACTTGGAATCTCGTGTGAATCAGCTAGAGAATATATGGTTAAAAAGTGGAATAATTTTGGGTTTATGTATAAAATATTTTATTGTGTTAATGTGATTGAAAATTGAAGAATTTTTACACAAGGCTTAATCAAACCTTTCAAATAAGTTTTTAAGGTCTCTTTTGTTTAAAATGTCTCAAGTATCATTTTCTATATTGTTGATAGGTTTCAAATGACCTTTACATGAAATGAATGTAATATCCTTTCTATAACATTTTTTTTAGAAAAATGTAAAAACCTCTAATTGTGATTTGCATAGTCACGGCCAACCCATGGTAAACAGAAAATACATTTAGATCACGATTAGGAACTTTCTTAAAAAAAAAAAAAAAAATGTAAGAAAGAAAAATAACTTCAATCGTTTTAAAAGACTGCAAACGTTTCTCATTTATCATTTTCGAGTTTGGATGCTATGTCGCCTTTTATTATACGTAATAGTTGAACTTATTCAAAATTAATTGTAAGTCATGTACTTAAAATCAAATACAGTATACTTAAACAATGTGTAGTGGAGCACGATGAACTGGAGGAACTGCATATAACAGACTTCTTCCAATAAGTTTTTAAACAAAATATATGAAATCAAATACGGTTTAAAATGTTACATGTTTAATTACACTGTCGTCTTTCATTATACATGAACTTACCAAAACCAATTGTAAGCCATATGACTAAAAACTGATATGATATACTTGATCAATGTGTAGTGGAGTACAATAATGAAGTTCCCCTTCCTATACGTTTTTAAACTAAATAGGTTGAAATCAAGCATATACTAAAATGTTAGAAATTTAAAAGACATCTTGTCTTTTATTATAAATGATGGTTTAACTTATTCAAAATCAATTGTAAGTGATGTACTTAAAAATTGAATAAGGTGTACTTGAATTGTTTGCAGTGAAGCACGATGAATTAAATAGAATGATGTTCGTCTTCCTATACTTTTTAAAAAGAAATAGGTTGACATCTAACACAATCTAAAAGTTCAGAATTTTAATTGGCATCTCATTCATTATACATGATGATTTAATTTATCGAAATCAAATTATAAGTCATAGAGATAAAAATTGAATGTAATATACTTGAACGGTGTGTAGTAGAGCATGATGATGAAGTTCATATTCCTGTACGTTTTTAATCGAAATAGGTCGAAATCAAACAAGGTCTAAAAGGTTAAAAACTTGATTGGCACATCTTTCATTATAAATGATGCTTTAACTTATCAAAATCAATTGTAAGATGTATATGCGAATAGTGTATAGTTGAGCATGATGAGTTGTATATAACAAAGTTCGTTTTCCTGTACATTTTTAACGAAATATGTTGAAATCAAACACATTTTAAAAAGTTAAAATTCAATTGGCTCTTTCATTATATGTGATGGTACTTATCGAAATCAATTGTAAGTCGCATACTTCAAAATTGAATGCAGTATACTCGAAAAATATGTAGTGGAGCACGATCCCATGTATATTACAATATATGCAATGTGTTGTGAGTTTTTGTTGTAATTCAAACCTAATTTGTGTTTTATGAATGTTGAACATTTTTTTCATGTTCTTTTATTTTTATATAACAAATGATGAATGAAAAAAAGGTCTTATGTCGTTTAAATAATTGCGGTCTTTTTCTTTTAAAATGACTACAATCGTTTAAAACGATCAGAAATATTTTTAGTTGTAACAAGAAAACGATTGTAGTCATTTTCAAATTCACATCTCGTTTTATTTATTTATTATATACTCCTTTTTCTATACATTTTTAAATGAAATAATTTGAAAGCAAACCAAACACAATTTAAAGTGTAACTTAACCAAATCAATTGTAAGTCATATACTTAGAAATCAATACACTATACTTGAACATTATTGACAGAGCACGATGAATAGGATATAATGAAGTACATCTTTCTGTTCATTTTAAACTAAATAGGTCAATGTTACTGAGATGTCAGTATAGTAAAAATATAACCCTACATATATAACATCATATCAAAATAAAAAAATAAATAACAAAGAAATAATCTTTAACATCACCTCAGTCTAATATCATAACTAATATCCATGTTCTTGTACCGTACAAAACAAAATTAAAAAAAAATAGTAAGGTGAAACTAAACTTTTAATGACAAATTTGTTAATAAAAACTGAATTTTACTGTGACATTTTATTTTTTCTGGGCATCTTCACTATTATGTTTCACGTTTTCAATTTGTTCAACAATGCATTTAGCTAGATTATCTTTCAAATCGGCACTCACACTTCATGTGATGAGGTTTCTTTTTCTAATTCACAATTTTCATCGCTCGAATCGTACAACGATGATCTACATGATGAATGCATGTCTTCTTATGAACTATTTCAGATTCCCATTAAGCGTTAGCCAATCAAGTTTAAATCAATGAGCAAATTTAAATGGGTCTGTAAATTTTCAGGGACTCATAGTTCAATTACAAGAATCCAATTCAAACCCTAAAAAAGCAAAAATGGCCCACAATTTCATTAAACCATTATTAGAAACCCATATTAGCTTCTTGAAAGTGAAGAAAGTCGATATAATTTACCTCAATGTCAAAGGAATGAAGCAACACGAGACTTTTTTTTAACAAGAAACAAACGCTTATGATATGGGATTTCCTCTTATGTTTGATTTTTGTAAATGCTTAGCTTTGGAATAGTTTGATTTTCTAAGAGAAGAAATGGGCAGAATAGGTAGAACACAATTAAGTCAAAAAAAGGAACTGCATTTGATGGAAACGATCATATTTTTTCATTTTTCTAACTAAATAATGCACCTAGATGAAAATGGTTCAAAATTTGACAACTTGAAGTAGGTCACGTCAAGTATTTTCTGGCATTTCCAAATGAACTTACACTAACTTATTGGATCAGTCGTGCGAAATTTTGAAGTAAACTTTATCTCCGAAAAGTTCCATTTGAGATCTTTCATAGAAGGAAATGTAAAACCCGACGCAGCCATGTACATCTATCACAACACACACTGCAATTCCTTGCACGAATACGAAGCAAATTTAATTCCGATTGAGAATTCCATAGTTCTACAACATTGCTAGAATCTGTAATCAGCTCAAGACGAGAAAATAAAAAACTACTTTCCTCGTAACAATTTGGACAATAAAAGATGATAAATGGAGATACTTAATACTGATATTGGATCGTCGATTTAAGAATTCATCACATATACTATAGAGATACATACAGCCTTGAGTCTTCGTAGTAATTAATTACCTTACAATATCACAGGCAACATTCCTGATTCGAATACAGGTACCATTTCAACAATTCGTCTATAGATTGACAACTTTACCAGCAACCACTGGCATTTTCAGGGTTGCATGCACTTAATCGCTTCTCCATCCAATCAATGATATCCTGAGCAATTTCTTCACGCTCAGGCTCGAAGAGGAGGTCATGCAAGAAGCCCTCATAAAGTTTAATGTCCTTGAACTTGGACGCTGCTTCATCGTACAAATCCTGAGAAGCAAATGGATCAGTGACTCTATCTGCAGTTCCATGAAGGACAAAGAATGGAACTGTTATGGACTTGAAGTTGCGGGTCAAGTAAGAAGAGATGCGCAAGATCTCATGGCCTGTTCGGATCCTTATGGGTCCGGTATAGACCAATGGATCTGAGTACTTGGCCAAGAGTGCTGCAGGATCCCTGGAAACCGGGATGCCCCTTTTGTTAGCACCTTTGAACTGGAACCTAGGAGCCACCAGTGAAAAGATTGGTGCCACGGCCTGCATAAAAGTATACCAAATTTTTTTTTATTGTGCCAAAATTGAGATTCCACGTGGTTATTATTAGCTTTATAATCAGAAAGATAAGCTAACAACAGCATATAACTGAGGTTGTTGTGCTTTTCCTTCTATGTAAAAAGAAAAGAAGGGAATACAATTTCGAGGCAAAAGAAAAGAAGGGAGTTCAGCAGAATTAATCAAATAGACTGTCTCTAATCAGGACAAATCCTTCAAAAATCAAGACGAGAAGGAAACAAAAGACTTACCCCAACAATAGGATGAGCAGGCTTGACACGCAAAGCTGGTGAGGTCAATATGATTCCCTCCAACATTTCTTCTATATGTGGATATGAAGCAGCCTATTTAATACGAGCAGAAATCCAGCATTTGTAGTAAGACCCTAGATCATGGATGTTCATAGAACTTACCAAAAAAACGAAATGAAGAAAAACGAAGACAAAGAAAGTATCTAGACTACTGCGTAACTCTATAACAAGGCTTACCTTCAAAACCACTGCCCCTCCAGTTGAATGACCAAATAGGAAGCATGGTACCCCAGGGTTCTCCAATTTGATCTTTTCCAGGAAAGCTCCCTGTTAAAATAGCAACATACATTCTCATTATACCAGCTTTATTTATTTTGTTTTATCATGAAACAGCAAATAATTCACTCCAGTAATTGACAGCCGAAGATTCTGTTGGTCTGAGGGAGGACCTTTACTTAGGGTGGAATAAAAGAAGTCACTGCCAAGAGGCCAAGATGAGTATGGAATGATACATAAAGTTGCACTTACAGTGTCTGCAACAACGTGATCCAATGAAGGTACATATCCATGCAATCCATCACTTCCCCCATGACCTATGAAAGAAATTAACTCTTTTAGGGAGAGAGAAAAACCATCATCCCAACTTACCAAAACAAATTATAATGCCACAGATACTCAGTTTTACCAATCTTAAAGGCCAAAATGATAAATTCTTTTATCACAAGTCTCTGATGAAGCGGAGCATGGAAAAGGGGAAAAAGATAACTACCAATGACTCAAAGGCATTATTAAGAATTATATAATTGATGGAAATGCTATCAATTAGAGATCAATGAAAGGCTATTCAACATGAGTAAATGTGAAATAGAATCAGAGCATCAATTACATATCACTTAGGGAGTATTAATTTAGTCAATTAATCAGACAGAAATTGGCGTGAATTAACAACGATACTTGTTCATTTCATTTCGCAAATTTTTTACTCTGAAAAAAAAAAACCAGGGCCACTTATGGTGAGACCATGAACAGAACATTGAAAATGCCTTGCAACATATTCAGATAATGTTCTGATATTAAATAAAAATCAATTCAAGTTCATGGCCTCTAAGAAGCAGATTAAGAGAGGAGTTCCAGACCCAGATATCTCTAAAGTCAAAAATAATCTCATAAACAATTACCTGTCCAGTCCATTGCATAGACCCCAAAGTGGAAGGAGACTAATTGTTTAGCAAAATGAGCATATCGTCCACTGGAAATAGAACACAAGAACAGTGTATGTTACACAAGAAGAATAATATGAAAAGAGAACAAGTAAAATAGAGTCCTAACAGATTAGGCCAGACCTGTGTTCGTTAAGTCCATGTATGATGATCAGAATACCCCTGAAAATGAAAAATGGCCTTTAAGAGAGAAGTCCAGAAAGAAAACAACTGAAGGCAGCAAATAACATGGTAACTGTACATTTTCCAGAGGAAAGGCATGGAAACCACAAAAAAATAGACATCAACAGCAGAAGCCCTCATTCCTTTCTTGTAGAGTAAATCCTGGCTTTCCAGTATTTTATTAGAAGAATAAGAATTCGACGCAGTGGAATAAAAACAAACGCTCCTAGAATTCGCGTATTTTCTTTGCAAAGACGAAGATGTAGCACTATTCCTTTCAACTACAGCAAGGACATCACCCTTCAGTTACATATACCTATCTTCCCAAGCCAGAATTTTGCTAATATTCTTACCCAAACAAAATTCACAAAAATTTCACATTGGAGTATGGATAGCCATCGTCCCCCTTTCACGGAACTGTGTTCTTTTTTTGCACAGTTAGGGAAAAAAGTTTAACGAAACAGTCAACATGGAAGTCCCGGGATTTCCAATGTCAACAAAATTAATCAAGCAAAACCGAACTATTCCACCAGGAAAGAAGAGGAAATAAAAAGCAAGAAAATAATGAAGTCGGAGTCATCAATTACGCAAAATTCTCTCTTTCTTCTATCAGAACCCCAATTCACTAATAATTATCCAATACGTGTATATGCATGTACGCAAATAAAAAAAATTTGAAAAAGACTGCTTCTAATTCGAATACAATACTGAGAAATTAAACTACGGAGTAAGTAGTAACAACAATAATTGATACACTATTAAATAAAAAAAAAAACTTTAACAATCTAATGGCGAATCTCGCTAATCAAAATTTTTAATAAGAAAAACATACTTTAAGTCACCGGAAGCCGGGAACCACGACCTGCAGAACAGAGCATTGCGCCGAGTACCAAAAAACAGCGAGGTACTCCAGTGGCACCGGCTGTTACAGTCACCGGTATCCTCCACCACCATCTCTATAGCCTCGGCAAGTGCCCTGCGCCTCAACGTATCCTCCTCATCTCTCCTTAGTCCAACCTTCCTCCGCTTCACCGACGCCGCCGCCACTGTGGGGGACGAAGGCGGCGATGTGGCGAGGCGGTGGCGGCGAGGGAGGAGGAGGAGGATCCAGACAAAGGACGAGTAAATTAATAGGAATGACTTTCTTAATGCATCGTATGATAGAAGTGACTGCCGGAGGTTTCTGAATAGCGGAATTATCCGGCCGCTCGCACCCGACGTCAGCTCCTCCACCTGCACCGCCGTCTCCATTTTAGAGATAGAAATGAGTATGCCTGCTTTTTTCGTGTCTGTGAATATACGTATAGAGAGAGATACAAAGACCAAATATATGGAGAGAGAGAGAGAGAGAGGAAATATTCGACGCGTTAATTGGGGTTTTATAGATGAAAATGGTGGGGACGAATCACTCCTGTGCTTTTCTATAC
>CAIGRB010082258.1:0-18332 GCA_903798255.1 Fraxinus quadrangulata | reverse complement strand
TTTTCTATTGAAGTTGAATCATATTAAATATACTTCTGATTGCCCAATGTCTTAAATAATGTAGATTTCTTGTGTTAAATTAGTGAGAATATAGTTGTTCATTCACTTTTGAAAAGAGTGAGTTCGAATTTCGTTTCTTTATTTATACTTGTTTTGAGTCAGTTTGATGCTAGTATGTTCGTGATTAAGTCGAATATGTCTCAGAGTATCTATACGATATGAATTGCGTGTTTAATCTCTGTGTTCATAATAATCATTCAATGTGATTTTGAAGCTGATATTTTATGTATATCTTATTTTCAACAAGTTGTATCACATTTTTATCCTTCAAGCTAGATTGACACTAGAGTAACACAGAGAAATACTGAATTCATTTGGTACATCAAAAGAAGTACCTTAGGAGTTACACCCTCCTCACATGGGGTGGGACCAACTTGTATAAAATATTTTTTTATTCAATTGGGGTCTCACCCCCATGTGAGGGGGTGTAACCCCTTACGTGTACCTGTAGGTACCATTAGCAAAATCCAAAATGAAAATATAGTAAGTTATATACATCCCACTGATGAATATGTATTATATCCTTGTTTTATTACGACACATTTGTAGCTTCTAACTTGAGTGTGCTAGTGTATGAAATACGAATTTTGAAATGAACATATCAACTTTTCTTTACACACTGCATTATTATTTTAACATTTATCTTAGTATCTCAATTGTTTTCAATACTCATACATTTTGTTCTCCTCCTCGAATGGTTGATTAATTGGTAATTGCTATTTGACATTAATACCAGAATCAATGGAAATGAAGACTGGTAGGAAGAAAATTGTGAATGCACTGAAAGTGTTGGAGCAAGATTCATAAGAAATTGTCGCGCCTCTCTTCTTCTCTCTGTTTAGTCCTCTCACATGTCTCTAATAAAATTAGCGTAATCAGTTTTCATTGATTTCTGTTAACATGGTTACATATAAATGTTACATTTTCCATTAAGATTGTTCTTCTCATCTTCCATTATTTTTTTGATCTTCTTTTCTTCTTCTTTTTCTTCAGTGGTGAGGGATGGGATATGATGTAATGGGTGCAGGGACTTTAGATTTTCAGCATTGAGCTTAAATATCTTTACATCCTCTAGAAAGAGAAGCTCTTCTTAGAGTTTTTATAAAATGAATATCTTGCATCTATTTTTGTTTCACACATTTCTTATTGTTCTTTCTCCTCAATCCATTCACAATACCATGTGTCATTTTTCATTGCCAACTTCTTCCTTACTTTGAGAGATTTCCTCCTTCAAAATGAATTTATGTGCGTCCAATTGAATTTCTATCTTTCCAATTTTAATATTGTCATTTATTAATTTTTTAACTATTCGGTTCACCATGTACCTACTTCAAGAAATTGATCATTTGCTAATTTTTTTTCCAACATATATGTTTTGTTCATTGTTTTACAATAAGATTACACATTTTTTCAATTCTAATCTTCTTTGAATATTATCCTTATGACATTTGACTAATTATTATATCAATTTATACAAGAATTATGTGAAAATTTACTGAACTTTCAAAATTTTTTACTTTCCCTTAAATACTAGACACTAACATTACCTCGAAAATATCATCAACCGTGCATTGCATGGGCCAAAACTAGTAGGGAAAAAAAGAAACGAAGAAGAAAAATATTCGTCTTACAATTTTTATAAATTGATGGTGAAGAGAATTCGATTGTATCTAAATCACTTTAGCTAAATATTTTTATTATTAAAAGAAATAATGTTATTCATAGTCAACTACTAGATAATTCATCCCATGTGACAAATTTTTATTTGAAATATTAAGTTTTTGTAATTCTGTTGTCTCAAATAATAAGTTAACGTTTTAAATAACAAGTTGTTATAAACGATGACCACTGCAATCACTGATTATGAATAGTATTACTCTATTAAAAAAATGAAAACTTTTTTATAACACTTTATCTTAAACAAATACTATAATTTAATTAGTCGAGATTCCCACCGCATTCATCAATTACAAATCGAACACAAATTATTATAAATAAATAAATCCATTCATTTATTATTAAGCCTTTGTTTCATAGATTTATTTATTTTTTAAAACTAATTTCCAATTATACATTCTCTCATAATTTTTTCATAATTTTTAACCATTCATTTAAAAAAAGTATTTTTCACAAAATCGATTCTAAAAAAATCTACATCAATAATGCCTTAAATTAAGAATTGTTTTTTTCCTCTTGTGCATGCAAATTCTACAACACGTCTTTCTTTTTCTCGGCCAATAAAAAAAGGTATCATTTTTGGTTTGGACGTCAGATAGATCCATTCGAGCATTTCAATACCTGGAACCACACATTAAATTTCGAGTATTTTGTAAATGAAATCATTCGAGATCAAATAATTACTGCATCCATTTGAGCATTTCAATATATTTCTCTTTTATTTTCAACATTTATGTACCAGATTGTTCATATCTTTAAGTTTAATCAATTATTATTGTGCGCTAGAGCTAATTAAGGATTAAGACAGCTTACCATATCTATTTAATATAATTTATTTCCTTTCCCATTAGATTAGACTCCTATTTTGTATTTTGAATTTTTTATATGTAAAATCTATGCAAATAATCAAATATGATCACATCCAAATAAATATGTATATGTACACTATAAAGTATAAACATAGTCAATCCAAATCTCCATGTATCACATTCTCAAGTAAAAAAGTATACTAAACTTTGTTACGTCTACTCCACTAAGATCGAGTTGCTTTATTTTAACTCTTTGGAGACTCTCTGTGTTTAAGGTTGAAATCTCTTATTTTTTGACTAGGATTGCAACAAGATACGACTTTTTAGACGGGTCAACACCTGGTATGTTACACCTCTTCAAATGGGCCAGAACATCATACATGTAGCCACTTGATGAGCAGGTCGATAATCCATTTCAGACCACTCCATATCTAGGCCCAAAAATAAGAAATGAATAAAGTGAAAATTACATAGAAGCCTACTTTTAAATATTGCATTTCAAAAATGAAGATTATAATATTATAAATTCAATCAATTATATACATTTCCTTCTCTTTAGCTTACCTTCGCCGCCAGACACAAAGACACTGGAGAAGAGGTGGAAAGGCATCGAAACGAAAAGGGAGCGATGATGCAGCGCCACCCGAGATTGTACACAACCATCGACGAGGCTTCGCTGCGTAGCATTGCACGCAGAAGCCGTTTCAGCGACAACTAGACTTCTTTGCTGCAACATCATGCCTAGTGGCATGATTGTTGCTGCATTGAGAAGCCACGCTCAGAGGCGTCTCGCACAGCCTCGCACAGTGGTTGTTGGTTTTTTGGAGCTGTAGCAAATTTGTTGGTTGTTGGAATGGTGGTGGTTTCTATGTTTTGGCAGTGGTTTTTGTTGGTAGCGGTGCTAGTGGTGGCGGATTTTGCGATGACGATAGTTTTTGTTGGATCAAGGTGGTTCTGACGATAGCTTTGTTGTATTTGTTAATGGTGGTAGTTTTCTTGGATCTGGTAGTAGCGGTGATTTTTGTCGGATTTGGTGGTGGAACTGGTGATAGAGGATTTGCGAGGGCAATGATGGTTTTGTAGTTGAAAATGATAGTTTGTTGGTGGTTGTGGTAGTGACGTAAAATTTTATTAATTTATTACCAATAAATAATGTGTGGTCTAAAAAATTGTTAAGATGTGATCAATAATTTGATAATTTGTGACCTAAGAATAATTTGTGACTAATTAATTTGATATTTTGCTACCATGAAATAAGTCGACTTATAAAATTTGTGATTTGTGATCAATGAATAATGTGAACTATTATTTTTAATAAAATTGTAATAGATAAATAACTTGTAACATATAAAATTTACGATTTGTGACTGGCTTTTGTAAATGTGTTTAATACATAACCGTGACTATAAATTATATAATATTGTGGCCTTAAAATATATATTCAATTAATTATTTCATAAATAAAATTTAATTAATATTTGATTTTTGAAATAATAAATCTTGTTTCTTAGTTTTGAAATTAGATATACTTAATCTCTTAAATATGAAATTTTTCATGTATAATATAAAGGGCAACTTACAAAAATACCCTTAAAATTAGTGATTTTCTGAAAAATCATTTGAAAAATACTTTGAAAGTAAAAAATACTGTATAAAATTATATGTCATTTTTTATATAAAAAAAGATATTGTGTTAATAAAATGTCACTTTTTTATTAAAAAAAGTGATGCAATGTCACTTTTTAAAGTTAAGTGTTATTTTTTAATTAAAAAATGATATACAACTTTTATTAAAAAGCGATATTTGTCACTCAAAAAAGTAACATAAACTTCATGGAAGTGACAAAAAAAAGATAAATATTAAAAAAAAATGACATATTTAAAAAATGACATAAATTAATAAAAAGTGACAAATATTTAAAAAAGTGACAAAACACCCATTAAAATATTGGAATTTGTTCAATAAAGTGTAGAAATTAAAAAACCAAAAAAAGTGACCCAACCACGTCCATTCTCTTTATTAGTTAATGTCAAGCATCTTTGAATCAATCCATAACCACCACCACCACCTACCAACTCAACTAACGACATAACGCTATTCCTCCGCCTTTTCCCTTGCCACCACTGTTACTACTAACAGACCAAAACCTATACACAAAAAACAGAAGAAAAAAAAAAAGAAAGAAAGAAAGAGGGACTCAAACACAAACTTCAAGGAAGTGACAAATACTATTAAAAAAATTATAAAAAGTGACAACCACTTAAAAAAAAGTGACAAAATATTAGTCAAAACCTTAAATTATACTACTTTATACAACTTCTAACACTCTACCTTCTCCAGCACCACCACTTCAATAACCAAGGCTCCAAAACCATTTCTGCCTACTTTCTTCATTACCCACTAAAAACTAAGAAAACTTCGAAATTCTGAATGTTCAATCCATAGGAGAAGTTCATAATTTGATAATTAACCCTTCTGCAATTCCATTACTTCCACTGTTCCTCTACAATTAACAATTCTACTGATGTACGTATTTTTCTAATTGTCTTTTCTTAACTTTTGATTTTTGCAGGATGGTTTGAAGTCCATTTTTTTTTTTTTTCGAGAAATCCATTTTCACTCACACAATGCATCTGTAGTAGGTCTTTCCATATACCCTAAGAAAACATTTTTAGAGAGCAGCCTAAATAAACCTCAGATTCCGACCACCCTCGTCTTGGCACCTCAATCATCTACAGAAGTTCATTAGTTTGTCTATCGACGCACACCCAGCCGACCAAAACCCAATCTACCGTCGGCTATTCCAATCGACATCACCACACCATCCCTCGTCGACAAAACATCAAAAGCAAAAATATGGACCTGATCGGCGCAACACCCTCACCATTGTAGCGACATCATCGCAACTGAAGTTGTAGCGTGCAAGGCGTTTGTAATATCTGTACTCAGTCGAATTTTGGGGTTTTGTTTTAATTTAGAACGTAATTAATACGGGTTTATGTGATGTTTAATTAATTAAGAGTATTAATCTAATTGGGTTACTTTTTAGAGTATGGGGCCTAATTTTCCCTAAAATAAAACGGGCATGCAGCACCTGTTAGTCTCTTAGATTGAATGGACAGAGTTTAGCTCTTTAAATGGGCCAGAACAGGCCCAAACACTTTCTACTCCAATCCCACAATCTGACCTGGAAAAAAACACACCAAGGTACAACAGTATACTCCTTGGAAGCAATTAAAGTCAAAGGATCTTGCTACTCTATGTTTGGCTCCCATTATAATTCATTTTTTTCACTTTTCTTATCAACCATGCATTCGTAAATTAAAAACTTTTTTTTCTTTTACAGCCGAACATTCTTAAAAAAAATAAAATTAAATTAAAAAAATTAAAAAAAAAACCTCAAATTGTTCATAATGTTTACATTTACTAATTTAAAACATAATCAATTTTTTCATCATCACATATTTTTCATTGTAACCTCTGATCTAGCATTTTGATATGCAAGTAGCAAAATCCAAAATCGAAATATGTTGTACTTTGCCTGATCATTTGACGATTTTTACAAGATTTTATCTGTAAAAAATTATAGATTCTGTTAACCTCAAGAAAATGCAATAGATGTCGGGCTCACTCGTGCATGTACAAGCTATATCCAATACGTAAAGGTAGATCAACGATGGAGATCACTCCAAGATTGGACGTGGGAGCAGCTCAACGACATGAGACGTTTTCGTTCGGGTTCCGACGAGATATTCGGGACACGATTGTGTAATAATAATCAGTTAAGAACTAGATTCGAAGTTGTTATGAACCAGTGAGAGAATAAAATAAATTGCTTCAAGTATCTAAATTGCATTAACACTCAATTGTTATGGTGGGGATATTTATAATATTACAAATGGAATGTTGACCCTTGAATCAAATTACACGTGACTTTATCTCTCATCGGCCAAAGCATCAAGTCCTAGCCATCAAGTTAAACTTCCTAACTTTTCAAAGCATTTAATATTTTTACATTGACATGACATGACACAAATACAATTTTTACAACGGTCACATCAATCATTCGAATAAAATCTTCATCATGAGTTCAATTTTTGCACGTGGGCTGTCACTAGTTGAGGAGCCTCGGACCTAGGAGGGAGCTTCGAAGTTATTTGGCCTTAGAATTACATGGGCCTCATTTTTCGTAGAGGGCGGTTCGACGGTTCGGTCCCACGCCTTAGTTAAGATGGCCACATGGTAGTACCTAGTAATGAGTCATAACAGATTCTTCATTATAGACAAAATTTTGAGTCCTTTTTTACACCAATAATCTTGCAACGAGTTTCATAAAGAAATCCATATATAATTATTTGGGAGATTTTCATAAATGTCACTAAATTTGAAAATTTACAAAAAATTTGAATATGTACTAAATTTGTTAAAAAATGTCACTTTTTTGTTGTGAAAGATCAAAATTACCCTTGAGGTCACCTTTGTAAGAGCAATTAATGCTTGATTTGAATGTCATTAATGGTTTGATTTGATGATTAAATTTTTATTTTTTATTCATTGTATATATGTATATTATTCTGATTAAAATGTAGTTTCTTCAAACAAATAAAAATAAAAGAAATTCAAAACCTAACATAAATACACCCTAAGTCCTCATCCATGAACACATATTTTCTTCTAAGAACTTTATCTTCTTCATTCTTTCATCAAGAACACATGAGTAATTAATTGATCATCCATTTCGAGAGGTTAGCTATTACAAATTGTTTATATTTTCATCTCTCATCTCATTAGTAAATGTTAAATACGACATTGTGATAATAAATTCAGTTTTTTGAAACTATTACTCATTGATTTCTTTGGTTTTCGAAATTTTTTTGATGGTAAAGATATTTAGAATAGTTCATTAAGTGTGATCGATTCCTTATTTAATGAGGCATTGACTTATTTTTAAAAAAAATACATTGTCATGTTTAATGAGAATTGATTATCACCATTAATGTTTTACATTAATGTCCACTTAAATTTTTTGAAATAACTGTTTTGAAATCAACCCAACAATTCGTACTTAAATGGTCGAATAGTATTTCAACCAATCGGGCCCCGACAGTTTAAATACCGAATTCGACAGTTTACAAACTGTCGGGATACACAATTCAACAGTTGATTTCGATACTTGAGAACTGTTGAAAACCTTGATTAGCTGTTTCCCACATTTGATGGTATTCAATGTTGATATATTGATTGTGCTGACTTCTTACAGTTACACTCCCAACATTTCAGGTATGAGTGATGATTTGAGATTCATCGTCTCTTACGAGGGAAATTTCGTAAATGTGGACGACGAATGGAAGTGGAGAGGGGACAAAACCACTTCCATTTTAGTGCCAACAAATATTATGATAGTTGGACTTGCTTTACGGTTGAAGGAAAAACTCGGTATTGTTAATCCCTGCAGTGAAATTGAATTGAAGTTCAGAGTCCCTAACTTAAATATACCTCCGGCTGAAATACTCGAAAATGAAGACCTCAGTTGGTACATATCGATTCATAAGGAAACTGCAATCTGCGTTACTGTTTAGGAAGTCGAGCCCCCAAGTCATTTCATGACAATGGATACAATTTTTTCGGATCATTTGTTTGTTGTAGGGGATGGTCATCAAAACGTACATAATGAGGACATAAGTCATCAGCATAATATGTGAACATAAATTGCACCTGAAGTGCCATTTCCTGATATTGGGCTTGTACCCTTAGATGAGAACTTGGACGACCCGTTAAACGGTAACGATGTCGCTAATATTGTTGAACGGATTATACCTGTGAATATATCGGACCTTGCCGAATGGGAAATATTCTTCAGTAAGAAGGAGTTGTACTCGAAGACTCATGCACTCGCATTGCAAGAGAAGTTCGAATTTCGGGTGAGCATGTCAAGCATGTCTTGTTAACTGTGAAATGCGCCGATACTAATTGCAAGTGGATGCTACATGCCTCGAATGTGAAGAAGTCCGCACTCTTCATGATCCGTAAATTCAACAATCATCACACATATTTCGTAGACATTTGTCGTAATGCATACAGTCATGCTACTAGTTCTACAATTGCCGAACTCATATTGGGAAAACTAGACACTGCAAACCTCAAGTACGATCCTACAGCTATTTTACGTGACATGGAACATGAGTTCGAGGTAAAAATTAGTTATAGCAAAGCACGTAGGGGGAAGGTGGCTGCTTTACAGAAGCTGCACAGCAAACCGGTGATAGTTTTCATAAACTTGCTTCGTACTGTCACGTCCTAGGAGAACATAACCCCAGAACTATAACCCACATCCAAGTCGATGGCCATAATATGTTTACTTATTTCTTCCTAGCATTTGGTATACGCATTTGTGGTTACTTGCTGTTCTTGCTGCCCGTAATTTGTGTGGACGGTAGTCACTTGAAAGGTCTATACAAAGGTACACTTCTACTGATAATTGCCAAGATGCGAACAAACAGATCTACCCCTTAGCATGGGGGATCGTGCATGCCGAAACAAATAAATCGTGGTTGTGGTTTCTATCCAACTTGAGAGATCTTATAGGCGATTCAGATGAACTTGTATTTGTGTCGGACATGAAAATAAGTATAGAAAAAGCCATTTCTTAGCTATTTCCATTGCCTTACCATGGTTGTTGTATGTGGTATATGGAAAAAAACTTAATACAGAGGTACAATAATGCTAGTTCAGTTTTCCTATTCAAACGCGCAGCGACAACGTATCGGGTGGAAGAGTTCGAACGACTAATGGGACAGATTCGTAGGGTAAGTGGGAGATCGTACGAGTACTTGGAGCAAGCAGGTTTTTTTTTTGGTCCTAGGCACTATTCGTTGGGTACTGATATAATATTATGACAAACAACAATGTGGAATCCTTGAACGCAATGTTGAGACATGCCCGTTCGTTACCGATCACAAGCTTGGTAGAATACATTCGGAGCACAATGTAGAAGTGGTTTTACGATTGTCGAACTATTTCAACAGCATGCAGTGCCGTATTGTCATTGAACATGGAGAGCGAGTTACGGGCAACGTTCGACGCTGGTTCTCGACTTCGAGCTCATGCCTTGACAGCGAACTTAACATAGGTCGGAATATCCAACGTCATGGACATGGTAGACTTTTCTGATAACACATGCACATGTCGTGAATTCCAACTAAATCGTATGCCATGTGTTCATGCAATGCGTGCAGCTTGCCTTAGAGGTACGTCATTGTACGATTTATGTTCTCCTTACTACACAGCGGACTATTGGAGGGGTGCTTACAGTGAAGCTATATATCCTGTAATGCGGGAAGAGAAGTGGGCTATTCCGACCGACATTACAGCCACCCAAATTTTGCCACCAGTGGTACGTCGTCCTTCAGGTAGATCGCCCACACGCCGTGAGAGATCCAGACACGAATCCACTACTTCCAGGCCACGACTATGGTACTGCACTCGCTATGACACATTTGGTCATAACCGAACCACATGCATCGCAAACATCGTAACGTAACCCAGTTAAAATTGCCATATATAATAACGTTGTTTTGTCTAGTGTATGTAATGGCCACCTACCATATGTAATTACGTTGTTTTGTCCGATCAATGTACTAGGGAATTAAGATATGCAATTATGTTGTTATGTCTCTTACTGTACTTGGCATCCTCTCATCATATATGTACATTTTAGTTTCATTGTTCCATTAACGTACATCATATGATCATCTGTGTCCTCATTTCGAATTATGCTTGTGCGTGCTGAAAATAACATGACATACATATTTTGCAGCACATCCCAACACTTTATGTGTCGTTCCCGACAAATGTTCTCTGTAGTTCTCGACAGTTCGAACAGCATAGTAATTGAAGGGGTAAACACAGTACATAAGGGACATTGTTGCCCTCCGATTTGATTAATGATCATTACTAAATATGCGATAAAAATAGGGATGAACGTAGTATTAACATGATTTAGGGCTCCACGTACAAAACGTACAAAATTCGAGGTCGTTGTTTAAGACGTATTTGTAACACATCCTACCACAACTAATTTTGTGGTTCCATCCCCATCTGATTCTACGTTCATCCCACAGCAAAAGTTATATACATACTTAACGAATACTTATGTAGTTACGCGATGGGATCCCATCACCGGTCTATTATTCATTGCACACGGATCCGATATCTGCACCACCATCGTCACCAGAGTCATCGAACAATATGATAATTATTTCAGGAGCTCCTGCGATGGGTGCCACGTGTACATCATCAAAATCATCGGAGGATATAGCGGGGTTCTCGAAAACATTCTGGAGCACAGTCTTAGATGATTGCGATTCTTCGCTCGTGAATGCGTCGAGGTCGGGAAACAGAACAGGGAAAGTGACTCCCAACCACTTCTAGGGACATCCTCCTCATCATCCGATGAAATTATGATAGGGAAGTCCGGAGACGAGCCAGGCATCGACTTCGGCTTGTTCAATAGCTCGGTGTTGTTGCTCGTAGTGGAGGAAGCCATAGGTTCCAATTATCATGGGTAGGAATCTGCTGTGTTTCAATTGCCCTTGCTTGTGGGGTTTTAAAGTGTTACTTGTATGAGAAGTGGACTTGCTATTTATACTGGTTTAGGTGATACAACATTTATGATGTTCAAGTTGCCAACCACCTAGTCCAATGTCAAACTTAAATGTGCAGGACAATTGGTGTGATGTTGCTAGTAAATGAGGTGTACTTAAATTTATAATTACAATTTACTCCATAATTAATTTCCATTGCAATTGGCACATGTGATAAGTTGTATATGTGAAATTTATTATTTTCAAGTAATAAATTTTTCTTCTCGATATCATTATTTTCATAATATATGATAAAGTCATAAGTTATTCATCTCGATACATTTGCCCTATCCATTATGCTTCGCAATTCGAACAATCTATAGTTATCCAATGCAACATGAACAATTTGTAGTAGGACACGTGACGAACACAGAACAATAAATGGAACATATGTGCTACACATTATTTTACAAGGCAACCATCTGCGGAGAATTACTGCATCTAACGTCAGGATTGACAGTTCATCTGTTGGGATTATCCTAACTATCGAGAATTACTGCGGTGAACTGTTGGGTCTCGACAGTTCACGACGATGACATTTTTCTATCTAAGTTAACTGTCGGGAACATATATTTATCTCCCATTTAGGCTAATAGTGAACCGCCACATTACAGTAGAAAAGTCACTAATCATAGATGCAGCGGCAATTCTCAGTTTGTAATTGAATCTTTGGGCTTTTGAGTCTGAGCAACTACTAGGGAACTTATGTGTTGGAAACAGCGGTCTCTAAATGAATAGCAAAAGGAAACGAGGTCACACTAAGGTAAAGCTTGCATTTGCATAAATACATAAGTAGCAAGCACTTGATAGATAAAAAACATGCAACAATAACAAACATTGATCAAATCTTCTTGCATATTTAAACATTTGTGTTCGTACCCTGGTTGATAAACAACTATGTCAAACAAGCCAGCATTTTTTCATCTATTTAAGTACCAGTGTGAGCCAACCAAGTAGACTAACTTAAAACGAGTAAAACTAGTTAGAATATAAAATCTAAAAACTAGAATTAGCAGAACAACAATATATAATTATAGAACAAATTGAAACAAAACACAAAGATGTATAGGAATTTCTAGTGTAGACAATCACTATAAGAACACTGGCAACAATTCAACTAGCACAATCCAATTGTAAGTATATGGGACTAGCCAGGTCCTTCAATATTCGATTCAAGGATTAATGTTCTATCCCTCAGTGGTTAACATCTACCTATTCACAAGCTTATGAACAAACCATACTTCAATTAGCATTCCACAGAGGAAAAAAAAATAAGCAGCTTCATATTAACCTCAATGTGGTCTGAACGATTATGAAGACTTCATAAACATTTGTTGTTCCATACAATGAATCATGAATGTGGTCGATGCCAACTGGCATGGATGCAAGAAAATCTCATTTAACGAAATTACATGGATCATATAATGAAACTAGTCATCCAATTCAACACGAAAATCATAAGACACGGGACAACATGTTATCAATGTATAACAAGAAATGAAAAAGTACGGTTCACATTATTTCATACAGCAATCCATCTGCCGAGAATGACTGCGGCTAACTGTCCGGATCGACAGTTTACCTTCCATATTTCACCCATCTGTAGAGAATAACTACAGCTAACTGTCGAGAACGACATTTTACCTGTCCACATTTCACTGACCTTTTAACCTTAAGCATGCATCTTCCTATCATACAAATTCCTTTCCTGTAGCCCTTCTTCATTTCATCCAATGCATTAGATCATCTTCAATTCTCCATTATCGTTATTATTCGAACCAACTTATGTGAAGTAATCATTTTTTGATAAAAATACACATTCAACTCGTAGAAGGGATACGTTATTTATCAATAACCACGAAAAGTGACCAACATATTCTTATTTTATATTGGATAAAAAAAATACACTTCTCTACAGTTTTGGAGAACCAGGCTCTAGACACCAACAAATCAAAAAAAATCTACTAGCAATTCATCCACAAGAGTAAAATTATCAAGCATTATAATGAAACTTTTGTTTTTTTTTTAAATAAGTTGGTCTAGAGTCAAAATCATATAAACAAAAGCCAATGAGAAGAAAGCAATAAAAGCCGTTAAGTAATGGACGAAGTCACCGATAGAAAGAAAAATCACTACATCAAAACTGTTCATTTACTCACCTTATCACTCCGTTTAGGGCTTCAACTGCCACTGGGGGACGACCGTGGACGACTGCAAGCAAGTAGCAATGATAAGAGGCGATAGTTGGCTGAATTGCCGNNNAATGTAATGGTCGGAGCCACCGAAGGGAAGAAAAATCACTACATCAAAGCTGTTCATTTTCTCACCTTATCACTCCGTTTAGGGCTTCAACTGCCACTGGGGGACGACCGTGGACGACTGCAAGCAAGTAGCAATGATAAGAGGCGATAGTTGGCTGAATTGCCGTTTGCAGTATTTCCTTTCCAGTCGTCAGGAGCAAGCAGCACTGCCAGCGATACCGATATCTGGACTTTTTCTATTGCAATTTTCCCTTTGTACTTTGTTGAATCGCCGGCAGGAGGGAGTCAGGGATAGGGTTTTGAAATCATTGGGTGACTGGGTTTTGGAACGATAGTTAGGCGATTCTCGTCGCAAGGTTCCTCTCGTGAACTTTTACCTTCCCAAACTTTGAATCGCCAACAGGAAGACTCAGACGAAGTTTTGAATCATGGGGTAGTGGGTTTTTCTTCATCATTTGGTCATGGGAGGTGGGAGGTTTATGTTCTTAATTGTGTTGCAGGGGAGTGCAATGACTCGTTTGGGTTTTTCAATTTTGGCTAAAACTTTCAAGTACAATTGTGATGTGATTGCTTGTCATACTTTGGTACAATTTTTTTTACTTTTTGTATAATTTTTTATATTGTCAACTCAAAAAGTGTAGGGCATTTAAATTTTTTAGAGGGGCAAAAATGTACAAAAATGACAATTTTGTTACGACTTTGAAATGGTGACATTTTGGTAAATGCAAACCCAAAAACTGACATATAGTGTAATTTCCTCTAATTATTTCGGATCTTTACTCCGCCTCTTCGCACCACCAAATTTTTCTTTGCTTCCTCCACCTAATTTACAGTTTGCTTCCGTTCATTTCAAGTACGTTATTGGATATATTTTGGTTTTAAATTTAATCTTTTTTCAATTTGAAGATTTGAACCCTTGTGCCAGTTGCATTGTAGTCAACAAGTAGCGAATTTTCTCATTATTATGCATTGTTTTGTGTAATTTAGTTTGTTATGGTTGGTATCTTCCAAGTTTTTTTTCAATGGAATTACAATTTTATTTTGAAGGTGAAGTGTGATTTGTATGTGTTTCTAATTCTTTTCCAGGATTTGCAAAGTTTAATTCAAATTTGATTGAAATTTCAAATTTTTTCCAGAATCCACAGTGACCCACCGAATAGTGCAACCGCTATGCGTATTCCCTGGGCATCTTGACCAGTTGAAACCGTTAAGTGAGTAGGAAGATCTTATTGTTTGGATATGAATTGAACCCAAGACGAAATTCTCCATAATGTTACACAATACCACCGGAATGTAATGCAAAGACAAACAAAATTGTTAGCCGGATGAGCGGCTCAAGGCCGCTCGTCGAAAATGAAATTCAAAGGTTAATTTGTTGAGGATCGTAACCTCTCTGATACCATGATGAGAATATTATAAATTGTATATAATAAATTTATTTTATTACAAAGTAAAAGACCATATTTATAGGGTACTAAATAACTCTAAAAGGAAAGATTGCATAATAATTATACAATCATCTATTAAGGAAAATAATCATACACTATTGAAAAAATATCATAGAGATTATTCTTTCCATATCTTCAACACAAATTATGTGGGAGATTGATGAAACACCAGTTGAATCAATTCAAATTGCACTTTCTTTCTTTCGAGAGAGACGTAGCACTGAGGTAAGTTATAAATGAATTTTACACATGTTTCATTATATCTAGCAGTGAATGGAACAAATTATCTGAAAAGTATTGACATAGCCGACCCCAAATTCATCGTAGAAGAGTCTAATTTGTTGTGTTGTTGTATGTTCTGCGCTAATTCTCATGTTCTACGCCAATTCTCAGGATGGAATTAGTTCTTCTTGGATATGTATTCAATATTAAATAATTCTTTGATTCATATCTAAATTACTGAAACATGTGTCCTTGGATTTCAAATGGAAGAGTATTCATATTAAGATTTTGATAGATTGTAATGTCATTATTCTTCACAAAAATGTTTTATTGCTTACTATGATTTCCTAGTAAGGAACAAATTATGCCAATAAATCAGTATGTGTGAGATCATAGGTTTGATGGATTAACGAAAACAAACTTAACCTTGTTTCTAATAAATTTGAGGTCAACTAAATTAGTTCTTTTTTTGCACTGTCATTGATACCTTGCTAGGTCTACCCGAAGATCTGAAAAAACTACATTTTTAGCAATCCTAGATGGCGATGTTAGACTTTCCTCCCTTTTTCCTAGAAATGTATACTGAAATCACGTCAATCTTGTTTACAAGAACCTCTGTCAAGTCTACAAGAAACATGTACTCACTACCTAAATCGTCATCCCTTATTCTCTATCGATGCCACCTCCAATTGTTATGTTTTCTCTCTTATCCAATTTACCGTGCCTTTAAATACACAAAGCATAGCTGGCCTAATAGTTGGAGTATCATTTTCCTTCCCAATCATAGAGCTGAAGCGAGAATGAGGCACAAGTTGAGATTGCGTTACTGAAATTTGAACTTCAGAATGAGAGGTCGATGCTTGCTGCGACTGAGGTTTCTGAAGCAAGATTGAAGAGCGAAACATCTGCACTGCATAACACACTTCAACGGCTTGCGTTAGAACTCAAAGAAGCCAAGAAAGAGAATCAAGAGTTAAAGAAGGCTAAAAGATTGGCCGATGAAATTAAAAGTGATAACATTTTGGACCCTCCCCACCCCCCGAAGAAAATCGTACCACGTCCAGGGAACTTTCCAAAGCCGGTAAGGAGAAAAAAATTGAGAAGAATTCACCCTTGCATGAATATGTGGAGGAATCCGAGGGTTTGAAGAAAGAGTTAGATGTTGCACCGTCAAAAATCAGGGATTTCAGGATTCGAGCAGAACATGCCATAAGCAGGGCATAGGTGGCGGAGAAGGAAAAAGGAGCACTCGAGAAAGAGATAAAGAGAGGGAAGCATCATATGGAAAGGAGAAAGGCTGCCATATCCGCAGTACATGAAGAGTTGAGTTCTGGAGATATTAGTACCACTAATGATTTCAAACGTGACGATGCTGTTAAAAACGATAGGTCTCTTGGTAAGGTTCTTAACATTAAATTTTAGTTTCAAAGATTGTATGGATGCAGGGGCGGACCCAAGAAATTTTTTCAATGCGGACGGTATTAGTAAAAGTAACAAAAAAATTATAAAATAAACATTATACTAAAATGAAATACCTTACAATTGTTCTTTACGAGTTTTCATACTTTAATATCTTTTTACAATCGCCTAATTATCAATCTTTAAGAATATATATTTCTCCACATAAATAATAAGGCTATCATTCATCCACTCATCTCTAATTCGATTGCGCAATCTATCCTTAACAATGTTCAAGGAAGAAAATACTCTTTTTTACCATAGCAGTAGCAACCGGGAGAATTAGTGCCAAAGTTAAAAGTTTGTAAACCATTGGATATGTTGTGCTCTTATTTGTCAAAACTAACTTCTGTGCGAGAGCACTGAGATCATTTAATTCTTTAAACTCTTTGCTAGAGATGACATAAAAAAATGTAATTATCAAGTTGATCATCAAGCGTGAAGAGATCTGCTTTTGAAAACTCTTGTAAATAAAACTTAGAAAGTTGAATCAACGTTCTTTTATCAAAAGTAGAGAATGAATTTTGTGGACACAGACAAGCTACGCAAAGGAGTAACTTAGTATTTACCTCCGAGAAACGATCATTCAACTCTTGAAGTTGCATATCTATGACATAATAGAATAAATATACCCGAAAGTGATGCAAGTTGGACATTTGTGGAGGATTACGATAAGGACGACCACCATGTGCAGAATGCATAAACATAGCATCCATGTTTGGAACATCAATATAATAATGCTCACAAAAAGAAGAAACGTGTTGCAAGAAAGAATCCCACCCATCATCTCTCATAAGTTGGAATCTTTTTTTGCAAACTTTCACCATGTCCATTGAATTGACAATGTCTTGATATTTCCTTTGTAATGCATTTGACAAATCATTTGAAATCCCCTAAGATACTTTTCATTAAATGTAGATTACATGCAAAATCAAACGATTGTATTGACTCCAATAAATTGAATACATCACTTTTTTTATAACAAGTACTCGATCCATCTTCAACAATGATTTCAAATACATCAATAACAGCTGTAAACACGCTAATCAAGATAACCAAAGAATTATAATGGGATCCCCAACGAGTATCACATGAACGCTAAAGAGTTGTTTCGTGATCAAGGCCTCGTCCACTTCAAATATCACTATTCTCCAATGCCTCAAAAATAATATTTGATTATTTTTCTCAAAACAAAATCACAACATTTAGACGATACTCCAACATTATTTACGACATTTGCAACCACACGAAAGAGATTAATAATCGGCATATTCTTCTTTGCCACAAGTACAAGAGTTAGTTGAAGTTGATGAGCAAAATAATGAATGTAAAAGACACAAGGGTTCTCATTTAAAATGAGTGCTTTGAGACCATTGTAATTCAAGATTGAAGTTCTTAATCCAGGATCGATGGGAATTGTGCAACATCAAAATCATCTCCATTTGACGTCTCCTCATTAACATTTTTCGCAACCTCAATAACTTTCCTTTTATAAAATATTTCCATGGCTGACTGTAATAAATAGGAATTGGAATGTAAATAAACAAAATAAAATATGGAATGTAAATATGGATGTTTAAATTGCATAATTGAAACTCTTCCATTTTCTTTCTTTCTTTTCATTTCTACATTTCTATTTATCTATAACTTCTTGCAAGAATTCTAAAAATAAAATAAGTTTTTGGAGTCAAACCAAACCAATGAGAAATAGGAGATGAACCATGTCACTGTGTTAGTCCACTTCAGTAAAATGA
>CAIGRB010082247.1:44657-65447 GCA_903798255.1 Fraxinus quadrangulata | reverse complement strand
TCATATGTAATTTGTATCTCACAATCACAACTCCTTGTGATTAACAAATTATCAAGACTTGAATCTACGGATTCTATTATTTAATTTATTAGAATATAAATTCAATTAAATAATAAATATTGCCATATAATATGCATTGATTATATATATTTAAAGTGTTTATGTCCCAAGTTGATTGGACCTAGGGCATAACACTTACAATTTGAACTTGCATTTTGCCTAATAATGAGTAGAGCAGGTATGCATCTTACTACGGTCTATGTATAGAGTAGTAATTGGATGAACTGAACAAGATTAAGAAAAGAGATGCTCGGATCTTGTTCACTACTCTGTATTAAACA
Organism: Fraxinus quadrangulata; assembly: GCA_903798255.1. Taxonomy (NCBI): domain Eukaryota; kingdom Viridiplantae; phylum Streptophyta; class Magnoliopsida; order Lamiales; family Oleaceae; genus Fraxinus; species Fraxinus quadrangulata. Next base: position 65,106 of record CAIGRB010082247.1, on the reverse strand, counting down.
TATCACAAGGTCGTTATCAGTCCAATAATTTTTAGCAGGCCGGCTGAATAACATATGTTGTCCTACTCTGGTTGTTTGTAATCAGATTCCTCTTTTGGTCTTGTTTCTTATAACGGTCTAAACAAATCGAAAATGTTGTCTTGTCAGTGTCTTTTAATGTAATGGTCAATGCCATATTCTTCATTTTCGTGCTTTCCGATCTATTAAGAGCTTCTTTAGAAATTATTATTATTATTATTGGTCATCAGATTTGAGATTCGAATCATGTAGGCCTAACCTTGTACAGGTTACAAATTTTCCCACCACCCATAACCATTCAAAAACACGACATGAACCAATTTCAGTACTAGAAATTAGATCATGCTATGGGAATGAAAGAGTGAAAAACATTGTTGCTCAACTTATAGCGAAATTTCATGTTAACAACCGAACTTTATTCTTGTTCCAAAATAATGACTGAAGTGAAGTGTTCACGAAACCAACAGATTTTACACGTAAGCAATTATGTATATTTTTTCCAAAATAATAATGCACTACAATAACGTCTACGATGCATTCTCATGTCCTTTCCAACAATATCTTTATATAATTAGTTTTACAAATGACACTAGCATCCCAGACATCCTCACAGAGCAAGAGCACACACCACACTCGTCAACGGCAGTCCGAGGTGAGTACAACAATCCACTATGACCGACAAGCGAACATGAATATCACTATTGAATCTCACTACAAAGCCATTCTTAACAATGCATGTCATTGCTGCCAATTATATTGTTGATTCCGGGACCCAGACACCATGTTTGAGCCACGTCCAGTTCCAGAAGCCCCGTATTGACCCCCATGAGGATAATTTGGACCTCCGGATCCATAGCCACTACCTCCACCTCCTCGAGGACCAGCACCCGGGATGCCACTTGAACCGTATGGAGGCCCCCGCCCTTGAGGTGGATATGGGCCACTACCATAACCTCCACCTTGACCACGATTTGGGTGGTTGTATCCTCCAGAGGGGTTTCCACCAGGTGGGTATCTGCCAGGCCCTTGTGAAGGTCCCCGAGGCTTTCCATAATGATGGCTCAGTCCAACAACCTGAGGTTGTGATCCGTGCGGTGGTGCATTGGGACCTGGTCGCATCTGAGCATGTGCATGTCCAGATTGCTGAACTGGTGGAAGGCGAGAATGCTGTTGTTGGTGTTGTAGTTTCTGCCGTTTTGCATTTTCTTCATGTTGGCGCTGCTGCTGACGCTTTTTCTTAGTCTGGAACTCGTGTGAAGATTCGTATTTAGGCAAACTGAGAAACAATTTCAGTGAAAAAAGGTAAGGCAATAATGATAACACAACCAGAGTTTCATTTATGATGCAGATGAGGTTAAAATACAATGAAAGGAAGAAAAATAGGTATAGCCATCACAAATTTAAACAAGGAACAACTTCTTCATTGCCCAAAATAGAATAATCGCTTCAATAAAGGATGCAAAAAGGGTTCAGAGATTTAAACCTCTTGGGATCGCACGGCAATGGGTCTGTCCAGAAATACTCAGCATCAAGAGCATCCTTTGCTGATATTCTCTTCAGAATGGAATTAGAAATTACAGTAAGAAGAGACCTTAAAAAGGGTTATGGAGCAACAAACTTCCATGACAATCAATTAGCCAATTATGGAACTCTATAATGCATGTGATGCCAAGAAATACTCTGGCACCAAGAACATCCTTCACAGATATTCTCTTGAGAATATTAGAGAGAGAGTAAGAAAATTGACAAGCTTAATAATCAATACACTTCCATAAGAATCAATTAGCCAATCATTAAAAGGCATAATGTCATGGGCAAAAATTTTATATGCTTTCATCTACTATAATAGCCTTTGTTTGACCCATTTTGTTGAAAAAATAGATTTTATAATAGAGATTTTTTGGAGAATGTGTGGTTAACAAGTAGGGAAAAATTTTGAGCTTACGTGTAAAATTATTTCATTGGATTAATGTGACGTTGAAAATAAGTTCAGAAAAAAATGATTTTTGAAATAAAGGGGCTCAAACAATGGCTTTATGTGTGAAAATGTGCAAATAATAGCAAGCATCAAGATCTTGAAAAAGTATTGCACAATGAGGAAAATATTTATAAACAAATTTCAAGAGAGAGATAAAACTTCAGAGATGGTACCTGAGATGGGTCAAGGGTCAGCATCTTGTCGAGTAAATCCATCGCATGCCGGTCAAAGCTATAATTTCAAGATATACATGTCAAATTAATTTTAATTTGTACACTTGAACTGACGGGACACATTAATTACTTACTGTCTGAAAAACTCTCTAAGACGTCTTTTCATTGGCCTCGATGGTTTCAAATTGTTGTACCAAGGAATTTTTGAGACCCCAGGCCAAATATCCTCGTTTGGAGCCCCACAGAGCTCAAAAATTTTATTCAATTGCTCTGGCTATAAACAAAAACAACAAAATAACTACAGCAGCATGGTACGTGAAAGAAAAAAACGAAAATACTATTGAGACATTAATGAAAAAGAACTAGAAAATCTAGTAAAGTCACATGCCTCTAGTATATCATGGTAATTATAGATACTATGATGGTATTATCTCAATATGAATAAAAATGGTCTCTATCTGCACATGAGAAAATGGGAACACTACTTACGGACTCCTTGAGAACAATTACAATCTAGTTGATGGCCTGTTAGAAGTAGAGAGCAGTCTCGTGGGTCTTCGAGTACAGAAACATAATGTAACAAGTTCGGTTCGATGATCAGGTGGCATTGCTTCTTCAGCCTGAACTGAGAATCCCCATCAATGCCTCTTACTATGATCGTATTAAACAATACGAATAAAAATGGGATTTATCCACTCTGAGTCTTATTTTAATTGTTTTTAGTTAAATAAGCTGATTTGTAATTTTTATGACCTCATATCCAGTGTAGTGACAATTTTGCAACTTAATTAATACTGTCATGGCACTTGTGGCAAATCAAGGAGATTTGATCATTTTCTCAACAGGCGCATTTCAGAAATTTCCTATAATTCTATGTATTCTATCATTTATTTTTATGTTCAGAACAATCAGTGACCCAATGTCCTATCTGCAGTCTTAAGAGTCCTTGTTCAATTAGGATAAATCATTTATTACTAGTTTAATCAAATTCTTCTTAATGCAGGAGTTCTTTAATTAATGTTAGCTAGAATTTTGGATCATCCTACTATTAGATTTAGGGTATACAAGAAAAATATAATCTCTCGATAGTTATAACCAAAGGAATCAGACATTTCTGACCTTCATTATAAAGTTTAGAGTCTTAACCTATAGTAAATATAGCTACCTCATCTTTCCCTGGAAAGATTGGTTTCCCATGTAGAAGTTCAGCAAATATGCAACCAACTGACCACATGTCAACGGCTGGACCATACTTCGTGGCACCGAGGAGCAACTCTGGTGGCCTACAAAATTTCGGCCGTGATTATAAACCAAATCCTAAATAAATACAGGATCTTGAATCCATTCAAATAGAGACCCATTTAGCTTAGAAACTAATGCTGTCTAATTTAAGATGAAACATTAGGTCTCCTATGAAGCTTACCTATACCATAAAGTAATTACACGGTTTGTAAGATTAGCATTGTGATCACTTGAGAACGACCTGGCAAGACCAAAATCTGCGAGCTTCAAGTTTCCTTCATTGTCTATTAAAAGATTAGAACCTGCAAGAAAAAATCGAGTACGCCTAAATGTCAGCCTCATAAAATGGATGAAAAACTAAAGCTGAATGCTTGTTTTGAAATTAAACCTTTAATATCACGGTGAAGTACTTGATTTACATGACAGTAGTGAAGCCCTGTCAAAAGCTGTCTCATATAGCACTAAAAGAAGAGAGAGAAAGTGAAAATCAATTATCTGATTGTCACTCTTCTTTTTCACCAGAAGCATCTGACATTCAGCGATTAAATAATCTTGAATCTTCACAGTGTCATACCTTTATTTGTGGCACTGAAAATCTCATTCCAGGACGATCGGCGAGACCAGTCAAATCATGGTCCATGTATTCAAAAACCATGTAAATCCCACCTCTGTATTTGTTACCATCTGTGAGACCAAAAGAGAAAGAAATGCAAGAAATCAACCAAAAGAGTTAACAATTGAATTTATCAAGATGGTTTTAACGAATATAGTGATGGTGCTCATTCAGCAAGAGAATAGCTTACCTGGTGGACCTTGCTCATCCTTCTCAGGACCTGGATAACATCACAAACTTAAGATGTGATTACCCAATCACAATAGAATAACATTTAAAAAATAAAATGACAAATACAAGAATATAACAAAAAAGGGAAGGTAGATATGCCCTCAAAAATTACCTGGAGATGTCACGATCTCCTTCAACTTTATTACATTTTCGTGGTGCAGCTTCTTGAGGATTTTAATTTCACGTATGGCCGTTATAGGGAACTGCAAGCACAAACTCAAGTAATGAAATCTGCAAGTTGCTTCAACAATCATTGATTTACTTCCATATCCTTTTATAGAAATTAAGCAATCTTATAACAACCAATGATCTAATGTATAAATTGTGCAAATAAATCATACCCCTTCTCTTTCGTTGTCCATTCGAATTTTCTTCAAAGCAACAATTTCCCCTGTTTTGATTTCTCTAGCCATGTAAACTTGCCTACAAACAAAAATTGTACGAATTTATAAGGAAAAATAGCAAATAAATTTTAAAATATCAGATACACATGCAGAGAAAAAATGAATCTTCAAACCAAATTGAAAGGAAACAACATAATACCCATAAGTTCCTTCACCAATCTGCTCCAATTTCTCGAAGCAATCGACACCTCGCGAACCCCATGCCGGCACTTCGCTTATATTTAGTTGCTCCGGTGCTGCTATCGCCATTCTTTATTCCTCCTCTTAATCCCTTTTTTCGTATTTCAAATTCTCTAGTGCGGAATTAGTGTTTAAATATCGAAAGTTGAAAAAAAATGGGAACTTCTCGCTAAATACTACGACGGTAGAAGGGAATCTGGAATTAGGGTTCAAGATTGAGTGGAAAAGGACTATTTCTATTTTATTTTTATTTTTTTGGGTAAATTTTCAGAATAAAAAACAAATGGTACAGATCAAAGAGAAACCGGTGATGGAAGCTACCGGTGCTGGCGGTGGTGGTCTACGGCGACGCAAGGCTGTGGCCTGTCCGAAGCAAAAAGGGCAAATCTGGACAATGGAAATAAGCTTTAAAAACACGTGAATTAAAGATTTCGATGTTCTTTTTCTTTCTTTTTGTTTTTCAAGGATTTTCTTTAAGCAAATATTAATTGAGGCGTGACGGGCAGGATATGCTTCCTCAATGGCACAAAATCCTTCCCCTACTAAAATAAAGTTGACTAAAATAATGTACACTTTCTATCATTAAAAAAGAGCATGTTACGACTTATTACTAGATATTGTCATGTGACCATACTAATTAAATTGTGGGTCGAATCGTCGAAACTCCATTTACGAAAAACGAGGCTTTTTCGAGGCCCGTGCTATTTCGAGGCTCATTAATTGGTGACGGCCCACGTGAAGTTGAATTAATTATAGAATGATTGATGTGACATTTATAAAAGTATATTTGTGTCTGTCTTGTCAGTTAGGTGTAGGAACATTAAATGCTCTGAAAGGCTAAGAAAGTCATCTTGATGGCTAGGACTTGATGTTTTGATCGAGAAGCTGAGGTCACGTGTAATTTGATCCAAGAGCCATCATTCCATTTGTAACACTATAATTACCCCCACCATATAATAATTGAAGGACTAATGCAACTTTAAATACTTGGAGCAACTTATTTGGTTATCTTACATTTATTTATAATCTCTAATCTACACTCATACTGATCGGTTACTATTATACAATCATGTTTTGGATATCTTGCCGGAACCTGAACGGAAACGTCTCGTGTCCTTGAGCTTCTCTCACATCCAATTTCAGAGTGATCTGGACAGGTTTGTCTTAACGTGATGGATTTAGCTTGCCCACGTACGAGTGGGCCCGACATCTGTTGGCAGCATTTTATGATTCTGATGGGCTCCAGAGATCTTGCGATTTGGATGACGACGATGAGAACCTGCCCTTTTCGCGAGAATTAATGAATGCCCAGGTCCTCGGTCATTATGTAATGCCCAAGATACCGAAATATGATAGAAGAGGTGACCCGGCTAAACATTTGAATAGCTATAAAACACATATGAGCCTGAGAGGCACCACCCCAGCTGTGAAGTACAGAGCCTTCCACTTAACCCTTTAGTGGAGCAGCTGAGATTTAGTACATCAGGCTACCACTTGGGAGCATCAAGAGTTGGCCAGAGTTCAAAACTACTTTCTTGAAAAGATTCACAGTGAGCAAGAAAAGAGAGGCTCTCATTCAGCGCCTTCAGACATGAGGCAACAGCCTAGTAAGACTCTAAAGAGCTTCTTGGCCCGCTTCACGGATGAAATGACATACTGCGTTCAAGTTACTAACCGTGAGGCCTTGTCGGCGCTAAGAGGAGGTCTGAATATGAACACCATATTTTGGAGAGATGTGCAAAATCAGGATCCCACGACCTACGATGCCCTGTTGGAAATGATGAGAAAGGAAATTATCAACGAAGAATTGATTGACCACAAAAACAGGACAAGTAGGGGTCTTCAGCCTCAACAAAAGCAGCACGGGAGAGGACCTACCTCCCACTGATGGACCACCAGTGGAATCAATCTGGCAATGAGATTGCCCTCCAATTCAGGCCAAGCATTTGCCACGATGACCTTAAATGCCGTACCCACGTTGGCTTATAAAGAAGTGCCTGCAGCAAATCCTTAACCAATTGAGCCTACGCGACAGGTCCCCCAAAGAGGACAAGGCTTGGGATCTCGGGACAAGTCAAGCCCCCTCGAATATTGCATATACCATCACTCATACAGCCACAACACCACAGATTGTAGAGATATTGCCCAGCATCCTAAGGGATCGAATTCCCGAAATGACAATCGAGATGATTCTCGACAAAGGAATAGGCCCCCGTCTAGGCATGATCAAGAGCCTAGGCACCACGAGATTGCTCCCCGCCATCGGGTCGTCTCTCCCCGACTGCAAAGAGAACATGAAGAGGAAAGGTCAAGAGACAGACAACAAAGACGTCATCACACCCGGGCAGATAACGTTCCCATTCATGAAATCGACACATGTTTTTGAAGCCCTTAAGTGGGTGGAGAAATAAGGAATTCCCAAAGGAATTACGCTCGGGAAGCAAAGGGTCCTATGCTAACTACCTACATAGTGGACAACAGTTCCCGAAGAAAGCCACTTCCCATTGTATTTACACATAAAGACTCAAAAGGTGTTCATTACCCCCATTGCGATGCCCTTATTGTAAGAGCCATGGTGGCTCGGAATGGGCTGAAGCAAATGTTGGTGGATGATGGCTGCTCCGTTAATATCCTTTTCAAAGCTACATTCGATAAAATGATTTTGGACCATGAGTTGACTCCCATCACCACCCCCATATACGGTTTCACTGGAGATAGCATAATCCCAAGAGGCAAGATCAGACTTGCTGTGGAAATGGCGGAACCACTTTTATCAACGCTGAACTTCATGGAATTCTTGATAGTTGATAACAGGTCCGCCTCCCACGGATTTTTGAGGAGGCCCGCGTTAAAAGAACTTGGAGCCGTTACTTCCATCCACCACCTATGCACGAAACTCCCAACTGAGCAAGGGGTGGCAACGATGAAAGGTGATCAAAGGGGAGCTCGGGAATGCTATTTAAACTCCGTCAGGAAGGCTGAGCCCAAGGACATTAACATGGTAACTGGCGGTGTTGACATGGACGTTCCCAAGGAAATGCCTTCAGTAGATGAGATTAACCCCCGCATTATCGAAACCGAGTCCCAAGCGGCCCCAATGGAGGAGTGGAAAGCTTCCCGGTAGAACAATTGGACCCTACCAGGCTGTTATAAGTGGGCCGGGGCCTGGCTCCGGAATTAAAGAAAAATCTCGAGAAATTTTTATGTGAGAATCGAGTTGTCTTTGCTTGGAGGCATGAGGATATGGTAGACATTGACCCCGGGGTTAGTTACCACCATTTGAAAATTGATTCTAAGGTTGCCCCGCACAGAGAAGAAGAGCTTTCAATCCGGAACGATATGAGGCCTTGAAGGAAGAGGTGCATAAATTAATCAAAAATGACTTCATTAGGGATGCCCTCTACCCGAAGTGGGTCGCGAATCTGGTCTTAGTGAAGAAGCATAACGGGAAGTGGATGGTATACATAGACTTTTCTGACCTCAATAAGGCATGTCCCAAAGACATTTCCCACTCCCGAGGATAGATCAATTGGTAGACTCCACCCCTAGACACGAGTCTCTGAGCTTCATGGATGCCTACTCTGGATACAACCAGATTCTCATGTACCCAGGTGATGAGGAGCATACTTCTTTCATCACGGATAGGGGACTCTACTGCTATAGGATGATGCACTTTGGTTTAAAGAATGTCGGAGCCACCTACCAAAGGCTTGTGAACAAAATGTTTGCTGACTTACTCGGCAACACGATGGAGGTCTACGTAGATGACATGCTTGTCAAAAGCCTGAAGGCTAGTGACCATATAACCCACATTGACGGAGCTTTTCAAGTTTTATGAAGGTACCGCATGAGGTTGAACCCCCCTCAAGTGCGTTCGGGGTCAGATCAGGCAAGTTTCTGGGGTACATGGTCAACTAAAGGGATATTGAGGCGAATCTTGAGAAAATACGGGCACTCATTGAGATGAGATCTCCCCAGAAATCGAAGGAAGTACAAAGCTCAATTGGTCGGATAGCTGCTTTGAGTCTTTTTGTCTCGAAGGCAACCGACAAATGCCTCACTTTCTTTAAGATTTTGAAAGAGGGAAAGAAATTTCAATAGATAGAGGAGTATGAAGAGGCTTTCCAGGAGCTGAAAAAGCACCTAGGGTAGGCCCCCTCCTCTCGAAGCCTAAGCTAGGAGAGACGCTACAACTTTACTTTGTTGTCTCCAATGAGGCCATAAGTGCAGTGCTCGTCAGAGAAGAAGGCTCGACCTAGCTACCAGTTTATTACATTAGCAAGGCATTGTTAGCACCTGAAACTCGATATCTGGATATGGAAAAGTTGACCTTGGCATTGGTCACCGTATCTAGAAAGTTGATGCCCTATTTCCAAGCCCACACGATACATGTGTTAACCAATTTCCTGCTCAGGCAAGTGTTACAAAAACCTAATGCCTCATGAAGGTTGTTGAAATGGGTTGTGGAGTTGAGCGAGTTGAAATCCTCTTCAAGGTAAGAACTGCCATTAAGGGCAAGGCCCTAGCAGACTTTGTGGCAGAATTAGCCGTGATCCCTGAAGTGGACGAAGCGACGGAGCCCGGTGAGCCTCCCACATGGAACTTATTCGTGGACGGCTCGACCGGATAAGTAGGTTCAGGCGCGGGCGTGGTACTTGTGAGCCCCGAGGGTCATAAGTTGAACTCCGCCGTACGATTCGAGTTTAAGGCCACCAACAACACAGCTGAATATGAGACACTCATTGCCAGCCTACGGCTGGCCAATGAGATGCAAGTGATGAGGTTGCTCATCAACAGCCACTATCAACTCATTTTAGGATAGGTCAAAGGCAATTTCGTAGCCAGATGCAAGTGAAGAAGCTGCTCATCATATGCCGATTTGGGATTCCCCACTCGATTGTCTCAGATAATGGGAAGCAATTTGACAACAAAAATGTATAAGACCTTTGTGAAGAGCTGGGAATTATGAAGTACTTTTCTACACCTCATCACCCCCAGGCTAATGGGCCAGTCGAGCCTGTGAATAAAATTATAAAGCACACTTTGAAGAGAAAACTCGACACGACCAAGGGAGCCTGGGTGGATGAGTTGCCATAGGTGATGTGGGCAATCCGAACTACACGTAGAACCCCAACTGGTGAGACCTCTTTTTCAATGACCTACGGTGCCGAGGCAATGAGCCCAGTAGAAGTGGGATTACCTTCCCCCCGAAGGTTAAACTTCAGTGAGATATCAAATGACGAACTCAGGAGGTGTGAGCTCGATTTCCTTGAAAAAAAAAATGGATGATTCTCAGTTAAGATTACCAATATATCAAAGGAAAAACTCGATATTATAACGTTAAAGTGAAGAAGAGGTCTTTCCGGATTAATGACTTGGTACTTCGGAGAGTGTTTTTATCCTCTAAAGATGGAGGGGTAGGAACATTGGGGCCAAATTGGGAAGGGTCGTATCGCATCAAAGAAGATTTCTAACCTTGTACCTACTGGATCAAGGACGTGGATGGAAAGGTTCAACCTCATCCATGAAATGTTGAGCATTTACGGATGTATAATCAATTAATGTAACGTGGCTAGAAGTCATCCCAGCCTTTGCAAATAAATAAAATCTTTGTTTCAAGAAAATTATCAAGCATGGGCGTCTCGGAGGAGAGGATCAGGTTCCCTAAAGGAACCACCTCTTTTGAAATTCAAGGCGTACATCACATGCCTCCCTATGATGAGGTTGAATGTCAAGGGAGAAGCCTTTGCATGGATGAACTACCCACCATGTAAGGAAGCGTGGGTGCATCGAAGGAGAGAATCTGATTCCCTAAGGGGACCACCTCGTTTAAACTCCGAGGCATACATTACATGCCTCCCTATGACGAGATTGAACGTTAAGGAAGAAGCTTTCGCATGGATGAATCATCCACCATGTAAGGAAGTGTTGGCACCTCGGAAGAAAGGATCAGGTTCCCTTAGGGGACCACCTCATTTGAACTTCGAGGCGTACATCACATGCCTCCCTATGACGAAGCTGAACGTCAAGGGAGAAGCCTTTGCATGGATGAACTATCCACCATGTAAGGAAGTGTGGGCGCCTCGGAGGAGATGATCTGGTTCCCTAAGGGGACCACCTTGTTTGAACTCCAAGGCGTACATCACATACCTCCCTATGACGAGACTAAACGTCAAGGAAGAAGCTTTCGCATAGATGAACTATCCACCATGTAAGGAAGCGTGGGCGCCTCGAAGGAGAGGATCAGGTTCCCTAAGATGACCACCTCGTTTGAACTCCAAGGCGTACATCACATACCTCCCCATGATGAGGTTGAACGTCAAGGGAGAAAGCTTTGCATGTATGAACCATCCACCATGTATGGAAGCGTGGGCGTCTCGGAGGAGAGGATTGGATTCCCTAAGAGGACCACCTCATTTGAACTCCGAGGCGTATCAAGAAAATTGTCAAGCATGGGCACCTCGGAGGAGAGGATCAGGTTCGCTAAGGGGACCACCTCGTTAGAACTTTGAGGCATACATCACATGCTTTCCTATGATGAGGCTGAACGTCAAGAGAGAAGCCTTTGCATAGATGAACTATCCACCATGTAGGAAGGCGTGGGCACCTCGGAGGAGAGGATCAGGTTTCCTAAGAGGACCACCTCATTTGAACTTCGAGACGTACATCACATGTCTCCCTATAACGATGACGTCAAAGGAGAAGCCTTTGCATAGATGAACCATCCACCATGTAAGGAAGCGTGGGCACCTCGGAGGAGAGGATCAGTTTCCCTAAGAGGAACAAATCGTTTGAACTTCAAGGCGTACATCACACGCCTCCCTATGACGAGGCTGAACGTCAAGAGAAAACCCTTTGCATGGAAGAACCATCCACCATGTAAGGAAGCGTGAGCGTCTTGGATAAGTGGATGTGGTTTTTTAAGGAGACCATCTTATTTGAACTCTGAGGCGTACATCACATGCCTCCCTATGACGAGGCTGAGCGTCAAGGGAGAAACCTTTGCATGGATGAACCATCCACCATGTAAAGAAGCGTGGCCTTCTCGGAAGAGAGGATCAGGTTCCCTAAGAGGACCACCTCGTTTGAACTCTGAGGCGTACATCACATGCTTCTCTATGATGAGGCTGAACGTCAAGGGAGAAGCCTTTGCTTGGATGAACTATCCACCATGCAAGAAAGCGTGGGCACCTCAGAGGAGAGGATCTGATTCCCTAAGGAAACCACATCGTTTAAACTCTGAGGCGTACATCACATGCCTCCCTATGACGAGGCTGAACGTCAAGGGAGAAGCATTTGCATGGATGGACCATCCACCATGTAACGAAGCGTGAGTGCCTCAGCGGAAAATCATGTTCCCTAAGAGGACCACCTTGTTTGAACTCGAGGCGTACATCACATGCCTCCCTATGACTGAACGTCAAGGGAGAAAGCCTTTGTATGGATTAACTATCCACCATGTAAGGAAGCATGGACGTCTCGGATGAGAGGATCAGGTTCCCTATGAAGACCACCTCGTTTGAATTTTGAAGCGTATATCACATGCCTCCCTATGACATGGACGTCAAGAGAGAAGCTTTTCCATGGATGAACCATCCACCATGTAAGGAAGCGTGTGCACCTCGGAGGAGAGGATCAGGTTCCCTAAGAGGACCACCTCCTTTGAACTCCAAGGCGTACATCACATGCCTCCCTATGATGAGGCTGAACGTCAAGAGAGAACCCCTTGCATGGAAGAACCATCCACCATGTAAAGAAGCGTGAGCGTCTCGAATGAGAGGATCTGATTCCTTAAGGGGACCACCTCATTTGAACTCCGAGGTGCACATTACATGCCTTTCTATGATGAGGCTAAACGTCAAGAGAGAAGCCGATGAACCATCCACCATGTAAAGAAGCGTGGCGCCTTGGAGAAAAGGATCAGGTTCCCTAAGAGGACCACCTAATTTGAACTCCGAGGCATATATCACATGCCTCCCTATGATGAGGCTGAACGTCAAGGGAGAAGCCTTTGAATGGATGAACCATCCACCATGTAACGAAGCATGGACGCCTCAGAAGAAAGGATCAGGTTCTCTAAGGGGACCACCTCGTTTGAACTCTGAGGCGTACATCACATACCTCTCTATGAGGAGGCTGAACGTCAAGGGTTAAGTCTTTGCATGGATGAACCATCCACCATGTAAGGAAGCGTGGGGGCCTCGGAGGAGAATATTAGGTTCCCTAAGGAGACCACCTCATTTGAACTCCGAGGCTTACATCACATGCCTCCCTGTGACGAGGCTGAACATTAAGGGAGAAGTCGTTGTATGGATGAACAATCCACCATGTAAGGAAGCGTGGGCGCCTCGGAGGAGATGATCAGGTTCCTTAAGGAGACCTCCTCATTTGAACTTCGAGGGGTACATCATATGCCTCCCTATGACGAGGCCGAACGTCAAGGCAAAAGCCTCTGCGTGGATGAACACTCCACCATGTAAAGAAGCATGCAACCTCAGAACGAAACCCTGAAGCGCATAAACAGTTTAGTTCATCCATTTAAAGTTAAGGCTTAAAGCCTGAATAATTAAAGTTTAGTCAACTTAAGTTCAATCCAGTTTCAGTTCAGATAATTATGTTTGGTTCGGACGAGGTTCAAACTACAAAATGTCGAAGCAGTTTATCATCGTTAGTGCATCATAGAGGTCCATTTACTTAAACAAAAAAGTTAATTACATTTGGAGGCCAGAGGCATAACAAGGAAAAGACAACCTAAGTTACTGTTGAGGTGGCTGAGGAGCCGGAGCCTCATTGGCGTGTGCTTTGGTGGCCGCCTGATCAGGAGCTTTCTTTAGCAGGCACTTCGATTTCAATGGGCACCTCTTCAGTAGTTTCTTAAGCTGGAGTCTGAGGCACTTCTTCTGCAGCTTCCTCAATTGTGGTTTGAGGCACATCCTTTAAAAACTCAGATATTAGCTCAGAGGCATCCAGCTCAGGATAGAGCTCCTCGACCTTACCCACCACTTCGTTATAGGCAAACCTCCTCCAATAAATAGCGAAGCATTGATACTCTTATTTCCCAGTTTGCTGAGCCTCTGCTTCTGCCCTTCTCACCTCGTCCGTAAAGTGCCACACTTGAGTCTCCATGAATTGGTTTGCATTCTAGTAATCAGCGAGCGAGAGGTTTGCTTTTTCCAGAGCCTCAGTAGTAAGTTTTTGGTGAGCGTCGGAAGTCTCCACCTTCTTGGTTAAAGAAGCCACCTCGCACTAAGACTCGTGCACTTCTTTCTTCAACGCTTCAATTTCCGCCAGTACAGAGAGTAGCCTAGCCTCATCCTCAGCTTTTTGGGCCTTCATTACCTCAACTTCAGTTTTGACCCACCTCATCTCAACCTTAGCATTAGCCAGATTGTCTATCGAGGCCATGTTCCTTCTTTGAATGTCAGATAACACTTTCGACACTCAAGGGCCATCCCAAATGCCATCGCACTTAGGCTAACCAAAGTGGTAGTAAGGTCCACCGCGTCACAGGTGGACACATAGTTCTGCCACCTCTCAGTCCAAAATTTATTAAAATTTTTGGTGGCACCTCGAACTTTAGCTGGCAACATTTCCATGATTGCCGAGGCTATCTGATCGCCCCTCCCACCTAGGAAGTTCCTAAACTTCTCTGGGGTCCTCTCAACTTGCCCTTTCTCAGAAGCCTTGGAAGTTGACATTATTCCCTTTTTAGCTTCTTCAATGCCCTTCCGAGACCGCTCCACAATAGCAGCCTTAATCGAAGATTGGAGAAGTTTTGGCTGCTGGGAAGCTCCTTTTTCAGATGGGACACGATGGACCCAAATTTGGCAAAAGCCCCACTCACAAGAATAAGTCTCCTATTCTTCTGGGGCTCCTCCACTTTTCCTTTGCCTCTATCAGAAGCCACCTGAGCTTTCTTGGAAGCTTCATCTTCCTTCCCTTTACTAGCTTTGTCTTTGCTGAGGCGTTCCAGTATCGACCTCGTCTGCTTGGCCCCGGAGGAGGAAGGTTTCAGAGCCTTTGTGCCCGTGATAGCGATGGCCTTGAGGATGGTGGCCATATTAGATAAAGGATATTTCTTCTTGGCAAATTTGTCTACAAATGTGAAGGAAAAATGTTAGAAATTTCAAAACTGAGGATCAGCTTTTAAAGGTAAGGAGCCTCTACCTTTGGAGGCCATCAATCCGAAGTCCAGGAAATAGCAGCTTCGATTAATGATGCGGGCAAAGCTTCTGTGCTTAGGAGATAATTTGTAAATGTCTTCGATGACGTTCCACTCGGCCTCGTGAAGCTCGTAGCTCGAACCAAAATCTGCAAACAAAGTAAACAAGAATCAGTACCAAGAGGTTAAGAATAAATCACAAGCTCAAGGGCAAGGCACTCACAGGCTTCGTAGTACTGGGTCGATACCAAGCAGTCTGAGACAGTATCGCCCTCAACCAACTGCCACCAATCCCTAACCCAGAACCAGGACTCCTTCCATCCCTTGATAGAGGAAGGAGCCATACTACGAAACGAGCATGAGCACCCCAAGGAGTGATGTAGTACCACCTCTTGGAGTCATCATTCCTTACGACCCGAGCTTGGAAAATTGTTTGGAAGACGTGCAGAAACATGTCTTCTCCTAAGGAAACCTCTTTCTAGAGGAAGTAGGCCCCAACTAACTGGCTCCACCTATTTGGCAAAATCTGGGTGGGGGACAACATGAAGTTCCTCAGTACCGCCCTAAAGAAGGGATGCAAAGGCAGACGCATTCCTACTTTAAGTAGAGATTCACTGATGGCCACACAGCCTGGCCTCGAAAAGCAAGCTCGTTCGTGGGCCTCGGGAACTAACAACTCTACATAATAAGGTATACAGTATGTTTCCCTAAGCTCTGCTAGTTTAGAAGAAGTCATGGAAAATGGAATTTTGGCAGCTCCAATATCTGCCTCGTAATCTATACACTCTTCAGTCATGCTACACAGACTCTTCCCCAAACTTAGCTACAGTGATAGCCATAGACGCCTCGGTAGACATGACAATCGAATGAAAAGATGAAAAATGACAGAAAATAAAAGATTGGAAAATATTTTCACTAGGGAATACCTAAACAGAAATGAGATCTAGAGACTCGCCGGAGAACAAAAGAATGCTGAAAAACTTCTGAAAGATGGAGAACTCTAAAGAATTTGAAGAATATTTTGCAAAGGTAAAGTTTTAAAATGACAAAATTTTGGCTTTTATACAATGAGAAATTGAATCCCAGCCATTGGATCGACACCCAATTGATATAGGCCGTCCAATCCTTTGGTAAATCAAAACCGTAGAATGCAAACAGTTTATGCCATCAATGCCTCTGGTCGAGCCGTGAACATCACACGCTAGCCTTAGTATGGAGCGTTTTCCACAAGTAATGTATACTCATCATTAGCCATTATTACGTATTTAATGTAACAGTCGTACGCTCATTGGAAGTTGTATCGCTACAGCTAACTTGTCTTGGAAACGTGCAAAACCATCAAATCGTGGGCATCAATATCAAAGTAACTGAGCCTCGGCAGTACAGCAATTCTCGACTTCAGCTCTAAAATAAATTCAACTATCTTCAAAGTAAATAAGTATCGGCAGTCCAGCAATTCTCTACCTCAGCTCCACAATAAATTCAGCGTCTTCAAAGTAAATGAGCATCAACAGTTCAGCAATTCTCTGCCTCAACTCCAAAACAAATTCAGCAACCTTCAAGGTATTTGAGTCAACGTCAAATCAATTATCAACTCCACGCATAACATAAATATTTATGTCTGGACTTGGAGGACCGGTGAATCAGAAATTTCAATTTTTTTATGATATCTAAGAACAGAAGCTCGTTTCACATAAATGATTATACATGGACTGGGGCACTATTGTTACGACTTGTTAGTAGATACTATCACGTGGCCATACTAATTAAGTTGTGGGTCGAATCACCGAAACTCCATCTACAAAAAATGAGGCCCATGTTATTTCGAGGCTCTTCAGTTGGTGACGGCCCACGTGAAGTCGAATTAATTATAGAATGATTGATGTGACCTTTGTAAAAGTATATTTGTATCTTGTCTTGTCGGTATGGTATAGGAGCATTAAATGCTCTAAAAGGCTAGGAAAGTCATCTTGATGGCTAGGATTTAATACTTTGGTCGAAGAGACGATGCCACGTGTAATTTGATCTAAGGGTCACCATTCCATTTGTAACACTATAAATATCCCCACCATGTAACAATTGAATGACTAATGCAACTTTAAATACTTGGAGCAACTTATTTGGTTCTCTTACATTGATTTACAATCTCTAATCTACACTCATACTGATCGGTTACTATTATACAATCATGTTTTGGATATCTTGTCGGAACCGAAACGAAAACGTCTTGTGTCGTTGAACTTCTCCCACGTCCAATTTCGAAGTGATCTAGACCGTTGGTCTATCTTAACATGTTGGATTTAGCTTGCGCACGCACGGATGGGCCTGGCATCTGTGACAGCATTTTCTGAGGTCAACAGAGCATACTTACTATTTAGAAAGTATTTTACAATTTTGAGAGTATTTATAAATGTAGAAAGTAAAAAATTTCAAGTACTTTAACAGACTATGTATATACTTGTTTGGTACAAATTAAAATCAAATTTTAATTTAAGTCAAAGTCACACAATCAATATTAACCACATCTTTCATGGGTCTCACAACTTTTCAACCATACATTTCAAAATTTTTTATCACAATCTACTAAAAATCTAATTTTAATCCCCACCAAACACCCCCGTAACACTAAATTTTACTACTTTCAAAAAGTATTTTATTATTTTTTTCCTATTTTTTATTTTCACTAGTTTCTCTCCAAATTATTATATTATTCTTTTCAATTAATAATTGAAATATTTTGAATATATTTAATTATAGAGAGCGTTCAGCACTCCAAATTTTAAAATGCTTAGAACATAATTTTAAGGATTTGACTCTTTAAAATAAAGAGTATTTTATGTTTAAAGATACTCTAAGAACAATGATGATACAATATCAATTTAAGTAATACTGACTGACATGCTCAATAAAAGATAGAATTAAATTATTCATTTAATATACATATCATTTAATGTCACATTAACGTTACTTGAATGGGTGTTTTAACACTAGTAATGCTGAATAGTAATACACTTCCCTATTAGTCACAATTTTTTTTACTATGGAGTACTTGTTACTTTATGTCTCATAAAAATATGGATTATGCCGTTTGTACATTATTTTCTTTATATCATTGTTGACAACAAATAAATGGAAAAAAAAATTATTTTCTTTTTAAATTGTTCAATGGTGTAATATCACGTGACAAATTGTAAATCATGATTTACACCAAGCATGATTGTAAAAATATACATTTGTATTAAGTAGGATCCACTGCTTAATTTGGATTCACATATGAATGAATAATACATACGTCAATTCAATGGTTGCAAAGAAAACTATATTTGAAAAAATTAAATTATAATTTAAGTTGATCGGCATACTTTTATTCACATATTACGTAAAAATTATAATTATTATTCACTTATTATCTATACATTCCAAATGAATCACAATTTACAAACACTGCCATACATTTAATTGTGATATTTTATGTATTTCATGGCCATCGCCCGTCGTCGTCATTTATCTCAAACACACCATCATTTGTTGCCTTCTAATAACCATAGAATTTTCATAGAGGAATCTTTGATTGTATGTTGGATTTTGCCATTTGTACACTGAATTTATACACTTTGGTTGACATTTGCATTGTTGTCAACAATGCATTGTATGAAAAAATTGTTCAATTGAGTAATGTCACATGGTCAAGTGTAAATCAAAATGTAAATGTAGCAAGGTTCTTGTATTTTACTTAATTTACCCATAAAACCATTGTCTTCAATGTCTTCATCAATTTCTCATTAGACCGTATGAATTTTGAAATGGAGAAAAGAATTGATGATGGTCTCAGGCTTAACATCAAAGGTTCTTCTACATATACATAACAATTTATACAATAGTTTACCAACAGATAATGTGACGAGATTTAATTGAATCAAAATCTCATCAATCAAATAATTTCTCCACTTACATTATGACACATCGTCATTATATAAAATATTATGTAAATAGTTATGTACAATAAGTATTTTCCTAACATCAAATGTCCATGCTACTATGGTCATACACATTTTTTAAACGAATAAAGAATTTACTTTTGTCGAAAAATATATAACAATTTACTAGGTAAAAACCCTCTAAATTAATTCAAGGGTGAGTCTCAAGAATATTAAGCCCGTGTTTGGGTTCAATTATAATTAATTTTGGGAAAAATGTATTTTATAATAGTGATTTTTGAAGAAATTGTAACACCCCGAGTTTTCATATTATTTTCATTTGCGCCTAAACTTAATTTTGGTCATTTAACAAATGAAATAGTCCACGTCAAGCCTTGTCATTACACTGAAGTACAAAAGTTAAAGTGATAAATTTAATCTGCTTATTTGCACGAAAGATTTATTTTCATTTGTGTATAATTTTTTGAATTTATCGTAAATTTGGTTCGAGTTGAATATTTAAGTATCATATGTTGACATATGGTAGACGTCTCGTTTTGATTATCACAAACAAATTGCGTTTATTTCTGACAAATTGATTTCGAGTGTTTATAGTGATTATTGCATATTAATAAAATTAGAAACACGGGGTTCGAGACGATAGTGATTTGCATGCGACGATCGAATTAGAATTTAAAGATTCACGAATGACGCAAATCAAGATACAACTCGAAGAGAACAAGAACAAGAACTTTGAAGATTAAAACATAGAAGTTGTTTATCGGAACTTAAATGTAAATGTATTAACTCATCGATTCTTAGCAAGTACATAAAGCTCAAACTATATTTCATAATTCATCACTTGCATAAAAATGTTTTAGAAATTATTATGATTTTGGAAAATGAACATTTTTTATATAGTAAACTAACTCCAAAATTCAGTCATTTCGGTCAACCGAAAGTCCTTTGGTCGACCGAAATATACCGACCGATCGAAATGCTGCTCACCGATTTTTACATTATGCCTACTGGATTTCAAAAGGCCATTACCAATCGATCGAAACTCTACCGGTCAACCGAAACTCCAACGGTTTGATTTCTACAATGACTATATTCACACTTTCGGTCAACCAAAAGTGACTGATTTTCAATCTTTTACTCTAAATATCCATCTCTTTTGCATTCAAATTAAAAAGTTACAAGAGATTTTAAGAGAGCTTATTTAGTGAAAATCGTTGATTTTACTTAATTCTACATTATATTTCATTTATTAAAAAAGAATTTATTGATTGATCAAACTAGTTTTTATCTATTTCATCAAGAATTCTATTTTGCAAGAAAATTTCTCAATCTCATCTATTCTTTATTCTTGATAGAAGTTTTCTTTGCCAACACTTATAGTGAAGTATAAATCTCTCTTCATACTTAAATTGTATTATTTGTTAAAAGAGTTCATTGGTTGAAAACTTTGATACAAAGATACAAACTATTTCATTATCGATCATTCATCAAAATTTACAATATTAACACT
>CAIGRB010082247.1:24598-44522 GCA_903798255.1 Fraxinus quadrangulata | reverse complement strand
CATACTTAACTTGTATTATTTGTTAAGAGAGATCATAGGTTAAAAACTTTGATATGAAGATAAAAAGTATTTCATTATCCATAATTTATCAAAGTTTACTACATAAACACTTGAACTTTACTATTTGCTATTTATCGAAGTGTTATCCTAACCCTCTAATACTTGACTTGATTATATCATTTGGTAAGAGAGTCATTTCAAATTGTAAAATTATCATTTCTATTTTAGTGGTTTCGAGAGTCTTGTGAAAACTCGATTGTTGTTAATGATAAGTGCTCCTTATTGTAAGTCACCTAAGGATAAGTGCTTTTTGTTGTAAATCACTTAAGGATAAGTGCTCCTTGTTGTAAGTCACTTAAGGATCGGTACTCCTTATTTGTAAGTTACCATTATAGTACATTTGACCTTACTCGTGACGGAGAGTTTGGTAACGGGGACGTAGATCATTGCATTGGATCGAACCCCATTAAATTCGCTTGTTATCTTTACTTCATTGAACTTTACTTTATATTGTCATTTATATAGTGCTATATCTATATTTGAATTAAGTTATCAAATTTGCATAATTATCCCTTTTATTACACTTTGCATTTGTTTCTTGTGTATTGAATAGTTTTGAGACTAATTGTCGAAAAAGTTTCAAAAATCAATTTACTCCCTCTTGATTAGTTATTCTTGGGCTAACATCATAAATGTTGATAAAATATATCAAATATTATGCTCATTTGTAACTCCTGTTAAATAATATAAATTGAGCTCAAGAAAAATTATTTTTGAACTAGTAATGTTTGAGTTATTCTATTATAAAGAAAAGTGTTATCCTTTAATATTTTATTAACATATATAATATAATCAATTAAACATAATTACCCATTAACTTTGATAATAACTCGAGTAATTAATCTAATTAATTCTTAATTAACCTGAATTATTTAACCAGCGTTTGAGTTGCTTTGAAAGTTATATATATGTATGCATGTATGTACATGTTGTGAGATGAGAGTGTTTTATTTTAGATATTTCATATGTATGTACATGTTGTGAGACGAGTGTGTTTTATTTTAGATATTTCACAAGTTCATTTCTATTTAATTCACGCACTTTGTTCATTCTCATATTCTCATTTCAAATCATATTTTCAGAATATTGGTGTCAACTGAAGTAAGAATACATAGTGCAAAAGTCGTAGATTCTTATTTTCTTGATGTTTATATAAATTTTTGAATGAAATACTTTAAGACCTTATAGTCGATTTTTATGTTAAATCTTTCGAGATATACCATTTGGTCAAATATGTAAATCCTACAAGATATAAAAATTCTTAAAAAATTCCTTGAACTATTGGATATCACGACCAGTTTGCCATAAATCTAAAAATATCGGTATGTTATGATTTTATAATTATATCAAGTTGAGCCTTTGTTTGATTATCATTTTTTTCAAAATACATTTTTCTCTTTTCTTTTCAACAATATATTTTTCAATAAAATAATAAAAAAATTCCTAAATAAGAGTTTAAGTATAACTCATTTCAAAATTAAGATAAAAAAAATGTTTAATATTTTGAAAATCAAATATTTATTAAATTTTATTTCTGAAATAATTAATTAAATATAAGGTCACAACTTTTTACAATTTGGTCATAAATTATCAAATTAATTGGTTACAAATAATTTATCGATCACAATTAAATATTTTATAGGTCACAAATTATCTCATGATCACAAATTTAGAAAATTAATAGTCACGTAATAATTATTAGTCACAAATTACAAATTTTATCAGTTACAACTTATTTCATGATCATAAAACATCAAATTAGTTGGCCACACATTATGTTTAGGTCACAAATTAACAAATTTTTAAGTAGCAAATTATTTATTAGATACAATTTATCTATTTCATTAGTCACAAATAATCAAATCATTTGTGACCACCAGCTCACCACTGTCATCAGCTGCATCGTCGCCGAACCACTACCACCATCTCCGACAACAAAACCATCATCTCAAATACCACAACCACCACTAGCCTACCACTCCACAACTACAACCCCCACCAAAAAAATCCCACATATGTCGCTGGGCACAATCTCAAATAGTTAGTTACAAACACCTCCGCACCACGCTACCCACCACAAACACTAACCATCGCCGTCGTCGCCACTGCAGCACCACCACCACCAAATACATTGTTGACACATCCTACACCCACAATCGACTGCTTCAACAACCATCGACCACCTACACCTTCATTTACAACTTCAATCAACCACCACATCACCACTACCACCGCCTATTAGAAAACACCATCTCATACAATACTACCATACCACAACCACCACCTCACCAACAAAACCCCAAAACCCGCAACAAGCACCAACAAAAAATACACCAAAATTTTGGCAAAGCAGCAAATCGGAAAAACCACAACAAAATATCGCAACAGCTGCGGCATAGTGTCCTGACTGCGCAGCTTGTGAATGACGCACCCAACAGCACTGCGCCGTAGCATCGTGGTGCCACTTTAAGCCATGCGCAACGACTGTCAAAAGAAGTCCTTTCGCGCGACGGTGGTGCGGCTCGTTGTTATCGCGAATGGAGGATGGAGATGAGAGAGAGAGAGAGCAGTAGTGGCACACGACGACAATAGTGGTACTGGCCGCTTGCAGCGGTGGTAAACAGCTACGCCGCCGACAGAGAGAATGGAGAAAGAGATGAGGAAGATGGGAAAGAGACGGAGAAAAGGGAAATCGCTAGATAGAAACGAGATAGTGTAGAGAATATAGAGAGAAATTTAGGGTTTGGGAGTGAGATAGAGTTGATGGAGGGTATTTTAATTAATTTAATTTTATAATATTATTATTAATATTAAAAGATGAATAAGTATTTGATTTTTGAAAAAAAAAATCTTTAAATCTGATTTTGGAATTGTGCATCTTAAAATTATGGGTAAGTGTAATTTTCACTAAAATAATATTATATGTAACTCAAAAAATTTTCTTTCAATTTTAATCACGCATTCTCCATTAATCTGCTATTCCAAAATGAATTTTAAAACAAAAATTGGCTCAAACAGACCCTAAATAAGAATATGCATGTATTTGTACCGGGAGTTTTCAAAATACTCATTCTTATGATAACGTCTCATATGGACGCGTGAAAGATTGACCAAGTGATACTTATGGGATCGCCAAGGAAAATTTATAGAAATGATAATTGCTAATTTTTATTTGAAGAACATTTTTATGTTAAATTTATTATTATTATTATTTTTTAGAGTTCGAGCATTTGGCATTTTATGTTAAATTTAAATTGATTGTTTGAAATCGTAGTATTTCAAGATTTTATTTAGTATGAAATTTTTCATTTAAATTGTTGGTTTAACATTATCCATTTTTTGATCAAATCTCAAAATTTGAATAAAAGTGAATTTTCGCTTAAATTAGATAAAGAAGTTTTTTTGTAACAGTTGAAGTCTATTTTTTTGATTAAAAATAAAATAAAAAATAAATAGATTTTGGGGCATTTTAGAAAGTGTGGTTAAAAAAGAAGAATTTTTTTTTTTAAATTTACGTATAATATTATTTGATTGAAAATGTGATTGAAAAGAATGGAGAAAAATGCATTTTAGAATTAATGGTGCCCAAACATGGACTTAATTTCAAATCACAATGATTGTTGTCTACGAACAGTCCAACAAAATGAATTGTGCGAAATTAGAAGACATCTAGAACTTCAAGAAAAGATATCAAGTTAGTAAAATGATAAAATATCTTTAAATACGGTTGATCTCGACTTTTGTAGAGACAACATGATTAACAAATTTCGACTACACTCATGTTCGCGTAGCCTAATTCCAGCACACTTAGATAAATCATTAGTTGCATGTGGCCTTCTCAAATGATGAGGGAGGCGCCGTGAGCACTTGAAGGTCTAGTCGACAATAATAGTGTATTGGGTGTGGGATGTGCTTGATACGCGAGTGACTTAAGTGTTCAGGCACTAGGGGTGGTGCATAGATATATGTAAAAACAAGAAGCAAATATTATAAATTGAGCGTATAAAATTGCATTACCATCAAATGACAATAAGTGTGAGTTTTTATAGTAGAAGATTTGTGATACTAACCATTGGAGAGAAAGACACGTGGCCTCGTCTCGATAGCCGAGGCATCTCTCATAGATGTCAATCCATCATAGGTTGGGTGGCCTTTAATGTTTTTGAAAAGCAGCCACCTTAGTACATAGGTATGACCTCTGAATTATAGATTGAAGATTTGACCTTTAGACGACTGCTGTAGAAATATCACATCAATCATTCATGGGAGGATCTTGGGAAGAAGATCTCTAGAAAGAGGTGAAGTGGGAGGTACCTTTTATTAATGAGGAGGCTGGTTGCCTTTTAATGAATTTGTTTTTAGTAATTTCATTCCCTCAAATACTAAGCTAATGTCTCAAATAACATGCCGCCACATAAGATGATTACTATAGTCGTCATAGCTATTAGACCCAACTTGAGCATTGACCCAGACTAGGTACCGAGTCTAGGGATACTAGTCAAACCGATAGGTCAATAGTCAGATGAGTTGGTCATTGCTTAAAATTATTTAAAAAATTGAAAGTATAAACTTTTTGTTTAGACAAAATTAAAAATTTTAAATTATTTGTCCTAATTATTAAGAAGTATGTAAAATAAAATAAAATATTGGACTATAACTTTTAAAAATATTTTTAGAAAACTATAAATGAGTTATGAGATGCATATAAATTATCATGAATTAAGTATTGAGTGCTCTAGTGGTGAGAGCTAATCATTTACTTAGTAGTCTAAGGTTCAATTCACACACAAAAAAAAAAAAATTTAGTCAAACTAGGCTGTCAATTCAAATTATAACCACTGGTTGATCCGGTCAAAGACCAAATTTTGACGGGGTCACTTGCATTCAACTAAATTGGTCTTGCTTCGTGAAGTTCTCGGTCCGAATCAAGTTTAATTACATTGGCTGAATATGAATAGCATTACTTTTAATATTTATGTATGAATGCTGTCATCTTATTTTATGCAGCGCATGAGTCGAAGCTGACCAAAAGCTTTGCACATATCTTGTTGCACATTGGAAGTGAAAACAATCTATTGAAGAAAAATAGGATAAAATTAGGATTATACTATCTAGTCCCTTTCGTGTATGTATGTAATCTTAATTTTTTTCAATTTATCATAACATTTTATTCCTGCCGCCTTAAAAAACATTTACTCTGTACAAAATACATGATACAAGAATGAGTAAAAGCATATTTGTTTTAAGAGAGATTTAAAAAATATCTTTTATATGATTGTCCGAACAAAAATTAAGAATTATTGTAATATACCAAATGCATAAAAATTATAATATTTATTCAATGCCATCTTTATCAAATTAAAGCGAGCAAGAAGCTTAAGCTAGAGAGCAATATCGATGCATGAAATTATTTGATAGATTTTGGACGAAAATCGTTATAGATTCTTTCGGCTCGCATTTATTTAAGGTTTGGGACCGCAATGTTTGAAATCTTCAATGTAAATTTCTATTGTTTTAATAAAAGATTAAAAGACCATTTTGTTCTTATTAAAATTGATCAAATTATGGTCAAACACTTGAATTTTGATCGACTAACAATTTTTTGGACAAAATCATCTTGAAGTCCTGATGCACATTTTTGAAGAGTTTAGGGACATCTATGCTACAACTTTAAAGATTTGGAACCTTCCTGACAAATTTCCCTTTTTTTATTCCACGCCTTTATATTTTAAAGGCCGTCCATATTCTAAATATATTAATTAATGTCAATTTTGACACAAGATTATGATTTAATCGAGAGGTTATAAAAAATATTTTTAGAACTGAAACCATACAGAGAAAAAATCAGAACCGTTTATTTCTTGATTCTAGATTTAGAATTAATTTTCATTGAAATAAGCCAAACTAATTAGGTCCAATTCAAGTCCTAGTTAGCTGGTATCCCTACTAGTAAGTTATAAATATATTTCGCTTGTAAGTGAAAATATGTTATAAATTAAATAAATGTTTATTGATCAAAAGTTAAAATTAGTACGAGTTAAATATTTTGAAAGAAATTTTCTTTCTAAAATAAATAAAAGTAACATAATCATTCACACACACGCGGCAATGAAAATGTGGAAATTACACCAAATCAGAATTTTTAAGATTTAACTTCAAAAATCAGATATAAAGTTCTTATATACAAAAATTGAATGATAATATATTATTATAAATATTAATAATAATATTACAAAAATTAAATTATTTTACATATCCACCCCCACTACCATGTACCTACCCAATCCCTAATTATTACCCCCTCCATTCTCTCTCTTTGGTAGTAGGTGACCTATCATGGGGGTCGACGGCCTCGCAATGGTAGGCGACGTATGTGAACGTATAGGGTCTCATGGTGGTAGGCATCTTCATGGTGGTAGGCGTCCCCATGGAGGTTGATGTCCTCATGGTGGTGGGCAGCGTATGTGAACGTAGAGGGCCTTGTGATGGTAGAAATTTATTACATTCCTCAGAAGGGTACGATCAAGGTAAACTATATATCACTTTGAGTTATGTTTCTCAAATCAAATTAATCAGTGCCTGATGATCATATCTATAGATCTAAGTTGTTCCTTTTGGCAGTTCTAATAATAGCATTCCTAATCAATCATACTTCTGTTGTCTTGAAAAATTATATTATCATCTTCCCATATCTTTCTATTCCTCCCTCCAAAAACTGTATCATCGCGATGCCTCCATACCCCATTGCCCATAGCCACTGTGCCGCCACCATGGCCACCGATATGCATCGCTTGCCAATCTGAGATGTCAAAACAGCACAATCTAAGATGCGTCGACCGCCACCATGCCCACCGCAATGCATCGCCCGCTGATCTATGAGCAGTGTTGCTCTGAGATCTCAGAGCAGCACGTTCTGAGAAGCATTGATAGGTTCAGATGGTGCGATGCTGTGGAGGTGGTTTTGCAATTGCTGTAGTTATGTGGGTGGTTGCTGTGGTGGTGTGATTTTTGCGGTTAGTGTTGTTCTTATGGTGTGTTGGTGGCGATCATGGCGATGATGTGGTGGTCGTGGGTAGGGGTGCGATGAGATGAGATGAGGGTGTTTGTGAACAATTATTTGATTGATTGTGGCAAATAAATTAGTTAATTTGTGATTAATAAATAATATGTGACTTAAAAAATATGATCGTGGCCCACAATTTATTAATGCCCTATTTGTTTCGAATTAAAATCAAATTTCAATTTAAGTTAAAGTCAAACAATCAATATTAACCATATTTTTCATGAGTCCTACAATTTTTCAACCGCACATTTCAAACATTTCTATCACAATCTACTAAAAATCTAATTTTAATTCTCACTAGACACCCACTAAGTTGTGATTGAGAAATAACTTGTGATCAACTAATTAGATAATTTGTCATCGTTAAATAAGTTATCTTATAAAATTTGTGATTTATGATCGATGAATAATTTGTGACCAACTAATTCGATAATTTGTGACCAAATTGTTTAATTAATTATTTCATAAATTAAATTGAATTAACATCTGATTTTTAAAGTTTTAAACCTTATTTCTTAATTTTGAAATGGATCATAAATAATCTAAGATTCTTAGATTTGAAATTTTCCCAATGAAAATTGTTAGGAAAATTCCAACCGCGTGGGCCTGCAAATTGGGCTTTCAGCCCGCAAGTCCGGGTTGCTATCTGGCAGCGTGTTCCCCCTTTTTTTTGTTTTTTGTATTTTTTTTTTTTTTTCATATGAGCATGGTTGGCTAAGTTCATGCTCTAATAAAAGGGAGTTAGAAGCTTAAAAAACCCGAGTCCAAATTTAACTTGAAGAAGCTTAATGATGGATAGTCAAACAGATGATGGAGAAACTAGGACAGCAAAAACTCGATTTCATAAGTTACAGAAAATCTAATTTTTTTCTAATTTCAGAAGGAAATTCGACATGTTATGTTGCTGTTGATCAGCTATACAGAAGCATGTAGAACGAAATCCTAAAGGAACCAACAAGAAAATCCTCGGATTCAACCTAACTAATGTATTCTGTCCTAACTAGATTGTTACAACATCATGTATCAACATCTAACCCCATAAAGATTAAAAAGAATATACATACATACATATATATATGATGCTGTTATCATTCTTCATCATAATCTTCCTCTTCCTCTTCCTCGTCTATCGTCCCGTTCAAATTAGCAAATTGAGTAGGAGCACCGGCCATCCTCTGCACGTCGTCAAGGGACCAACCCGGTATATCTTCATGCTTCATTTCAGGACTTGGCTTTGTTGCAGAATCAGACGGGGCTCCACTTAATATCGAGGTGGAATCCCCATTCTCATTTAAGTCTATATTCAGATCAAAATTTCTGACCGATTTATCTGCATCCTTCTCACCGGCAATTTTTGAGTCTGCAGAACCTGCAACATCTTCTGGCCTTTCCAATTTTACTATTGGTTTCTCATCATTCTGGGACAAATCGGGATCTTCTTCAAACTTTTCATACCTATTAACTGATTCTCTATCTACTGTTCGACTAACTCTACCACGACCTCTACCTCTACCTCTACCCCTTCCCCTGCCCCTACCTCTCCCACTGCTGCTGGAGTGGCCAGTCTCGAGCTACAATAAAGAAAACATCCATCAGAATTAAGCAACAATAGTAACCTCTCTACATTCATTATTTTAATTGTTTGGGAGGGGGATTTGAAGTCAAGAGGAACAAACATTAATTTTATGTTTCCAAGAAACAATTACCAAGTTCCAATGTTACAAGTGAAAACGCATCCAAAAATTACAGTGATTAATTTCTCAAAAGTTATAAATGCCCAACCAGAAAATCAAAATTGATATATTTCAAACCTGCTAAGATATCATCTCTATCTTAACGATCGTAATTGCCAGAAATTTTTAAGTAATCTCTACAATTCAAGAACCTAAATGAACGGTGTCGAATATTTTCTCTTCTTTAGTACAAACTCTAAATGAAAAGTTAAAAATAGAAGATTAAAAGTAGACAGTGGTGTCAAATTGAAGAATAAAACCTAAAAGCTTTGTATATTTTTCTGTTTTTGGTTCCTGGAATAATATATTTTTGCAACAAATTTTGAATGGGAAGCAAATCATACTATTAGACGTCAAAATTCAAGATATATCATTATCAAAAATTAGCTTACCACAATAACCCTTTTAGACTCATCGTCATTGCCATCTTCTTCATCTTCTAAGATTTTCCTGTATGAGAAAAATACAAGCAATTTTAATCTCAATTTTCAAATATTATAACAGCTAAGAAAGCAAGAATCTTATAGTTTCACAAACCTTCTTTTGGCAGCAGATCCATCCTCAGCAGCAGCATCTGAACCACCTAAATCAGGAACCTTGCTAACAGTGTCCTTTAAAAAATCGAACACATTAAAGCTCTGCACGCATTGCTTCCTGAGAAAAACAAGGATAGAGTCAAATGATCGTGAGAGTTGCATACGTACAATGTATCTCCAAGCCACATCAAAAGACGAACTTTCAGAAGAACTTACAAGTGTAAAGAATTCACAGTTTTTGCACCCTTTTTTAGGGTAATCTCATAAGTCCGGTCACAAAGATCTTGCAGAAATAGTTCGAGGGCCTTAGCTGCATATAACGACAATAAAGTTATAAAGCAGCAAAACCAACATATCCTGAAAAAAGAATGAAAAACAACAACAATACAACATGACCAATTCCGTGATTTAACATCTCCAAACAATTCGAAAAAAGAAACAAAACTGGATTATTGGAATTACATACAGACTAAGAGTGGTACGGCCATAGCAATCTTCCCTATGTCCTCATCAGCTTGCATAATCTTCTTTATACGGGCCTGCAAAATGAAGTTTCAATGAGATAACTTGACAAAACAATTCATCTAGTGGTAGTCATTTATTTAATATCTAGTTTCCTAATCTCTCAACTGGCGCAGAATTTATCGCCATAGTAATAGATTGAAAACCGTAAGAAATTTGAAATCTGGAAGTAAAATCGTCCTCGCAAACTGTGACATAAGTTTAATGGCATATCTATCTAGAAAAACTACTGTCTCCTTCACCTTTTGTAAAACATGTTGAAAGCTTATTGCTGTGGATGTTTAGTTCTACGGTCTTCAATTGACAGGAAATTGTGCAGATTAATATAACCATCAAACAAAAAATAACAGCAAGATTAGAAACAAAAAATATAGCAAATCGCATAACTTGGCCATATTTGCCTTGGAGTGTACCCACAGATTACGTTTACATGAATAATCAATTAAAAATTGATTGGAAAAATACCAATTTAAATGAACATTTTTAGATATTCACTAAGCAATCAATTTTCTTTTCCTCCCCACTTTCTCCTTGAGCTGAAGACCTACGCTAACCCTAACTATGCAAAGACTATTAATCATTAGTAAAAATATGAACGCACAAATCAGCCTCCACTTCATGAAGGTTCTGATAGAAGGCTTAGGCACTTTAAGTGTAAATTACTGCTTTCAAACCTACACACACACGTCCTTTTCTTAAAAATTAAAAGGAAGAAAACAAAAAACAAAAAAAAGCATTTCAGCATAAACTTAATTTTGTTATATTTCATTTGTCAAACTTATTTACCTACATAAAGCGACACACGACTCTATTAATCTTCAAAACCAAAATCAATTTCATTGTTTTTCAACTGATTACCCAATATGAAGAACAAACGACTCAATTAGTCTTCATAACCAAAATTAATACTTACATACACATATAGAAGAGAAGACTTACGGCTGGAAAACGAGTATCAAGCTTCTTTCTCATGGCGTCAAGCTATCAAACAACTCCAATTCCTCAAATTCTCAAACAAAGCGTCGCAGTGAAAATAATTCCACTTTTTTGCACGCAGAAAATTCGAAATCGTTACGTCTTTGAATTTAGATTATGATTTTTCATATAAAAAAAAGGTAAAAAAGGGATTATATATTCGGGAGAGATATTCGGTATTATCGGAGCCTCCACCCATGATTTTCTTACCCGACCTTTTACAGAGTCCAACTTTGACTTCTTCCCCATTTTTCCCTTTGTTTTACTAATTTTAAATCTGGAATTGTTAGGGTTACGTAAGGTACCAGTTGGTTGCAGCCACGTGGAATAAAGCTTTGAAATAGATATAATAAAAAAATTAGAGGAGTTCTCAGCCAAATTGATCTCCAATTTTGGTTTTGTACCTAATACATTTTTAATTTTAAGTAACTTGATTCATTCTACCATAAAAGATTTCTACTTATAAGAAATATACATGAAGACAATTATATATTTCTTTGTGAGACGCGGAATCGAAAAGTTGAAACCTCGTAGTTTTAATTTTAAAGAAATGTAAAAAAAGATCATTGTCTGAATTTATATATATATCATTCATTAACTTTTACCCTTCAGTTTCCATCTTATTCTTCCCGAGATCCTATTAGCCAACATTCCATTCACATGAGTAGTAATTCCATCATAAGAATATACACGACTTTTTATATGGCGTGTTGATATCTACACATAGTACCATTGTTAATGCATAGAGAATAATTTCACGTCTTTGTGGTGGCCACATGAATTCTCTCCCTCACTCGTTTCCACCATAATTGTATTAGACATTTTACTATTCTATGCTATATCGGTTTCTTATTGTTTCATCTACAATTGTCTTCGTCTATTCTATTACTTTTTCGTTTTTTCGAGTAGGGCTAAGCAGAGGAGATACCAACCATGACCTCCATAACAATAATCCCCGACTAATCGGATCACAAAGAAACCGGTAATTTTAGTACTTCGTTATATTTGCTTGTGAATGTCGGTTCAAATTTTCTTTCAATAATTTTCATATCGTTAAGGCGGAGAATTGAATTAGGAATCATCTTTCTTCATCGTGAATGGAATCACAATCTGTGATCCAGGATTTTATTTTATAATCTTCCACGCTGTATAAATAAGCACATTGATGGACAATTGAAAGACTACAATCTTAAAATAGAAATTGTGATGAATTACAAGATGACATTTCGATGCATTTCAAAAGGACAGACAGACTATTCAATAGACTCTGAAAACTCCATTGATGACGAAGAAGAAGCACCCATAGATACTTCTGTATACCATTGATTTTCTGCACGAGTGATGAAGCTGGCTTCTGCATTCATAGCGTATTAAAATGTCAAAGAAAGCACAAGGAGCAAACGTGCAGTGTGATTCTACGAGAGCATAGTATAGAAGCCGAGTATGGTACCATTCGACCAACAGATGAGATCCGTTTTTAATACCCGAGTGCAGTTATTTTCACTATCATAAACCTGTAACGGCTAGCAACTAGTTTGAGTTTGTCGAGGAGCACGCCTAAGGACTGACTTTGTTCATGTTTGGTACTAGGTTGTCTATTCTTCTCTCTCCTTACCAAACTTTCTACAAGTAGATTAACCCCATACTAATGAATTAAACCCAATTATGAACATAAAGTCCCTATTTGGGTAATCTGGTTTCACCCGATGCGAATTGATCACACAAGAGTAATTTGAGGTTTACCAGATAAGAACACGTCTTTGTACTCATCATCATTGTAGACAAATTGAGGGGGGTCTGCAGAACCCACCCCGACTATAGTGCTTCCGCTGCATCATAATATGAATAAACACTTTGAGTTGTAATCCTGAATTGAACGCAAAAAATGTAGCAACGGAAAGCAAAGTTAAATTTACGTATAATTCAGATACTGAATACATAGGTTACTATAATGTCAAGCTATCCAATAATGCGTACCAATTATGCCTTAAAGTTTATTGTACATGTATTCTAAGAAAACATATATCATTTATTTGAGCTGCATCTTACAGTGAAATACGAGATCAAATTAGAATTTGTTCAATACAACTGGGAAATGCTAATTACGGTGTAGCTATCACAGTATTTCTAGTATTTATGCACGACTTAAAAAATCATAAAAAATAGGGCGAGGCAAAAATACAACTTTCTTTTTCATAGAAGTCGATATGTAATAGCATATCATATTATCTGCAAGTTGAAATAATATAATTGATATGTCATATTCAATTTTCTGCTGAGGATCACTAAAATTCCAGGTCTAAGTTGACGTATTATTGAAATTGCGAGTACAATAAATTTTCAGTATGCATAATATTCATCCAAACTACCAACTTAAAAAGCATAAATATTAAATTTTCAGATACCCAAAAATGATAGTTAAATGTACCTCCCAGACATGAAAACGGCATCATATTGTCCTTGACCTGCGGCAACTAAGCGCTGTTTTAATCTTTTTAATGATGGAAGGACTTCAAAAGCAGGAGGCTCTGCAACATAGACATAAAAGACGTTTAATATGATAATTAATTACACCACAAAAAGAGTGCAAAACCACTCAAGCTAAAAACATCACCCCTATCTATCCGATGTAATAAAAAAGATGCATGCATGTAAAGAGTGTTTCATGTTTACGTACCTAAATCGTTGATGCAAACATCTTGAGATAGTCCGTTCCTCGATATCTTCTCTAGCAAGGTCAAAGGATCCACCTTGCTTGTTCCATCCAATGTGAGGCGCTGAGAAATCAAAACTCATTATCTAAAGAATTAGATTCTAAAATTAATAATTCATTAATTTAAAATAATCCATTTAACTATAATATCTATTACCTTATATACTTCAGCAGTGGAACATGCCTCTTGAGGCTTTATGAGAACCAATGGAAGGTTGAACGGTAGAGGTTTTGGAATGTCTTCAACAATCTGAACAATGTAGCATGAGAAACTTAATATTTTTTTGGAACTGAATTAATTTAGAAGATTGACATAAAAATAACATGGTCTCGTACCGGACATTGGATACGTAACTTAACCAATGGCCACTCAGTTTTTTATAAAATCGGATAAACTATTTTTGCTCGTCCAGCACAAATTGCTGGGAGATTCACTTTTTAATGGACTAACAAGCTGATGGATAAGTTTATCTCGACTGGGAGAATGTCATGTTCAACAGTTTAAGTTCTTTTAAAGTAGTAAAATAAGATATTTATGCAAGAGCAGTTTCACTTGATCCTTTGCTGTCAGCATGTTTGGCTGAAGTTCAACTTGCTTTTAAGCAACTTTACATGATCAGATAAGTTACTGTTTTTTCACTTATAATTAAAAAGTGACTTACTTTGGCATTAAGATAGGAATTACTCTCAAAATAAATAACTTGCAAGTTTCAAGCTTTGACTCGCAAAAAAGTTCATTATAAAATTCACTCATGGATAGATTATTTAACCTTGACCAAACATGCACTATAAGAAAGCTGGCAAGGTCTGACTGATCACCATCAATGAAAAAGACATACCTCACCTCGACCCGTACAGTAGGCAGCTCCATGAGAGAAAAAGAATGGGATATCTGACCCAATCTCGCCCGACCATTCTTGGAGTTCCTTTTCAGTGGCAACACAGCCGCTAAACTGATTTGCAGCCCACAAAGCAGTGGCAGCATTACTGCTACCTCCGCCAAGTCCTGCCCCAGTTGGCACCTTCTTGTCAAGATGAATCTGCCCATGTAAAATAGTCAAGAACAGAATCAGAAGAATACTCCGACTAAGATGTAAAAAACAGTAATATTTGTCTCTGAAAGTCGAAGACATTACCCAAAAGTAGTTGTCAGTCCCTGTCTTTTTCCTAAAAAGATTGAGGGCTTTTATTATCTGAAATAAGGAGAGATATCACAGCTTTCCGTAGATACAATAAATTAACTAACATAAAAATCCTCGTGTTTTTTTACCAGATTTCTATCATCGAGGGGAACTCCAGGAACATTTGTTGATAAACGATCACTCGATGTTGACGGGGAAAAAGAGAACTTTATTTTATCTCCTAGACTAATTACCTGAAAGAACAAGAGGGCTTAGTTATTATGCCATTAGGAATAGATCCAACAAAAACTTTTTATTAGTAAATGATAAGTATTTACATGAAAGAGTGATGCCAAATCATGATATCCGTCTTCCCTTTTGCCCGTTATTCTCAAGAAAACATTAATCTGCACTTGAAATACATCAAATTTACAAGGTGTAATGTGTTATTAACCTTCTTATCATATTTAATTACCTTACCTTGCAAGGAGAAAAAAGAGTGAGTCTTGACATCCCAGAATTCTTATCCACTTCGTCGGCTAATTTATTAAACTTGTCGTCGAGATCGTACATTACCTTTACACCATCACAAACATCAAAATTCACATACAAAAAAGTTCAAAATCTTCACCTTCAATTATAAGTAGAAATTCGACTTTAAATTAACCACAAACTTCATCGTTCAATAATAAGTTAGAATCTTTCCATCCAAATAGTAAGCAAAAAGTTGTACATAATGAAAAGAGAGTGAGCCTTCACATCCCAGAATTCTTATCCACTTCATCGGCTGACTTATTAATCCATAAGATCACATATTAGTATAATTGAAGTAAGCAGAAATTTGACTTTTAACAGAAAAATTGAGGTAAAATTTTAGATTCAATAATAAGCAGAGAATCGACCATACACGACTCATTAAAATTTAGATTCATTCCATTCAATGATGGGGGAGAAAATTGAACGTAAAATGGATAGCCTTGAATTCAATAAATTATTTTTATCGAACCCGTCTTCGAGATCATAAACTACCTAACATCCCTTCAAAAATCACAAGCATCAAAATTCAGAAAAACAGCTTCAATCTTCACATTCAATTTTAAGAACAAATTCAACTTTTTAAGCAAGGAGATTTATTGATTCAAAATAAGTAGAAAATTGAACATAAAGTCCCAGTATTCTTATTCACTTCATCAGCTAACTGATGAAACTTATCCTCAAGATTATACATTACCTATCACCCCCATCAAACACATAAAAATTCAGCAAAAAAAATTAAATCTTCATATAAAATTATAAGCAGAAATTTGACTTATAACCACGAAAAATAGCAGAAAATCGATACCTCTACTTGTTTTCTTCCAGTTTTCGAATCAGAAGCCGTCGCTTTGATTCTCGAAAATCGAACCCCTCTTTGAAAGCAAGATGGGTTTTGCAATTTATACGAAGGAGGTATCGAAAAACTAGCTTTCTTGAAAGAACTGAAGTGGGTCTTGCCATTGCAGGAACTGTATATAAAACTGGAAGAAGCCATGTGATTCTGTATTAATCACAGGAGATGAATACAGTTGACTCAAAATTTGCTTCTCCAATTCACTCGATTAAATGCTATTCAAGAAATGATTTCGTGTTTCCGTATGAATTGGTAGTGTGCACCTCGTGGGTATATATATATATATGGCGGAATTCAGAAGTTTTGAGTGGGTGAATTATTTGTAAATGAAAATAGAGTAATCTCAACAGTGGGAATCAGTATTGTGGATGAACTTTTATGTTCGTTCTTGTCATTATTTGTCCATTCCAAATCCGTTTGACAAGCATATTTGACTAGAAGCTTAAAAAACTGATATTTAAAAACCTTAGAAATAAGTTACTTGTGTTATAAAATATGCGATAAAAATATAAGATGATGTTATATGTATCGAATTTTTTTATCTAATCTTTGACATACTATTCACATTGGGGATGTGATTACATTGTCGGAATTTTTAAATACACATGAATCTCACGCATTATGTGAGAGAGGGTAATCCATTATATACAAATCATTATGCACAAATAAATTAACCCACTAATGAATGACTAGTTTATATCATATGAAATCAAAAGAGTTAATCATCAAATGATCAGTGAACTTAAAATTGTTCTCTGAGTTTAAAATATCGAGTTTTGAACAATAAACTTATCCAAACGTTAACATTATTTATTAATGATGTTGTTAACGGAATGAACATGTGGCGCACCATCACACCGTTAACAAATTATCAATTTTTCACTCCCTCCTTCTCGATCGCACATTTTTTAGTAAAATAATATTACATGTGAACCCAATTTTTTTTTTCTTTTTTCAACCATATTCTTAAAAAAAATACTATTCCAAAAATTATATTATCGAATAATGAGGGTCAAAAGAGGCTTAAAATGAACTTGTATTAGGCTTAAATTTTCTATGGAGACCTCGACTTCGCACAAGAACCGTCTATTGGGGTTCTACAAAGAATCTAAAATTGGGAGCTGAAATTTTGACGTTGGAGAAAGAGAGAGTGTGGATTTGATTTGGGGGAGAAATCGTGGTTCTTGAAGCATATTTTTCTGTACAGGATTAATATAATTTTAATCATATTTAAAATTATATTTTTTTCTTTACAAATTATTTGGGCTGTGCAGGTAGGCCTAATTATTTGGAAGAAAAAAAGGAGTAAAAAAAAAAAAAAGGAAAGAAAAGAATATACCCTCGTCTCTTTAGGGTTTCTTCCATCCACGCCAAACAAGAAAAGCCAAGCCTTGCTATAATCACATTTCTCTCTCCACTCTCGGTCTCCTGAGTTTCTCTGTAGGTTATCAGCCTCCTTCTTTCTTTCCCTAAAATCAGTAATGGCTGTTGCCTTCTCAGATCTGCACACAGATTCCGGCCTCAAGGCCCTTAATGACTTCCTCTCCGGAAAATCATACGTATCCGGGTTCGCACCCCATCATTATAATTTGATTGTTAGTTGTTTAATTATGTGAATTGTAGTGGCTAAATAATTATTGTTTTTATTAATTAATAGAAACGATTAACGTAAATATAAGTATTCGATATTTCACAATTATAAATATATATATATTTTTTTTAATTATGTGAATTGTAGGGATCAATTGACGAAAGATGATATTAAGGTGTATGCTGCTGTTGTAGAGAAGCCAAGTGGTGATCTATACCCTAATGCCAGTCAGTGGTATGAAAGTGTTTCGTCGAAGCTTGCAGCCAGGTAATTTATTCCATTACAATTTCAACTTTTCATTTTATGTTTTATTTATTTTTTTTAAATTACGAGGTAACTAGGAGAAAAGTAATGAACTGATATTTTGATCCGTCGAGCGATTCGAGTATAAGCATTAAAGCAAGAATCTGGGGTCCTTTTCCCATTTGGTAGTTTGAAGTTTGATTAATTTAGAAACAAATGTCATAAATCATTATTTTGTGCCATTCAAGAAGTTTATAAGTTTAATTCACATTTAGCATGTTTGACCTGCATTTAAAAAAATGTCAATTTTTTGTAGATTACTCTTTTTACTTCTGAAGAAGCCCAATAGAAGCTGTTTTTAGCTGTTTATAATTTTCTATTTTTGTATATATCTGACTTTTAGTTTGTACTGATAGTCGTTTTGCTTATTTGGGGCTTTATACATAATTGTACAGCTTTCCTGGGAAGGCTGTTGGAGTGAGAATTGGAGGCCAATCTGCTCCTGCTGAAGCTGCACAAGTTAAGGAAGCCAAGGTAGATATCTCTATCCCCGCCGTGGCATTTTATGGTAGACTTCGATAGCTACATGTTAGTTATCTTCTTTCGTTGATGCACTCAGATATTATGATTTTTTTATGACATCAAGATTAATAAAGTGGATTTATGATGGAAGAAGTTGTACTTCCGTACATGCTGTGTCTTTATGTTCCAAATGCTCTGAAAATTAATCAACCTAAGTTCATTCTTAAATGTATTAACTTGGATAACTTACCTTCCCAAAATGTCCTTTTTTAAATGTTACAAAAGGGTTCTATTTCATTGTTGAGAATTGGCATATTTCGTTGTGGTGGAGCTTTATATAATGGTTCCTCGTGTTGGATTGAGAGAAATGGAGGGAAGTGCACGGGGAACATTGGTGAACAAATGTAGAGGTAATTTGAGTGGACCAGGAGACTCTCCGCATGTTAGAAATCTTTGTATGATGTGTTCACTACGTCATACTCACGCACATATTTTGGTGGATTGATTTGTTAATGCCAGCACCAGATATTTATAGAAGTGGAGGATAGTGCATAGATAGCAGTGTGTAAATTTGTGCCTGGGCTTGATCAACTTGAAACTTTTCTAGTTTTTGGTTATTTAGGTGTAATTTGGCATTATAGTATGTTGGGGAAGTCTTTCAAAGATATATGCTTGACTAGTTAACTATTTATGCTTCTCATTCTGATGAATGGGAATAATACTAGTGCATGTTGTGGGTTTCTTATGGAATGCGTGGGTTTAACACAAACTGTGTTTGTCAATAGGGGCTAAGTTTAAATATATTCTGTGTTAACCAAATTAATGGATGATATTGATCTGGATTGTTGGTCCAATCCCAGACTGTCTCACGAATTATTTCGAAATTGGGTAAAAATGGTAGGAATGAGCGATACTGTTAGTTAAAGGGCATTCTACCTTCAATGTGGATATCTGTACTGTACATTTAGCAGACTACTTTTTTGAACTGTCCCCTATATTAGAAATTTGCCAATGTTGCTGGTAGAAACTATGTTAAGCTTTTTTCTGAGTTTGCATTATTTAGATGCTTGACGTTTCCTTCTTCAGATTTTCATTAATCAGTTTACCACCCCGTTTCAATTTTTTTGCCAGGAGTCTGCAGGTGATGACGATGATGATCTTGATCTCTTTGGTGATGAGACAGAAGAGGAAAAAAAGGCAGCAGAACAGAGAGAAGCTGCCAAGGCATCTTCTAAAAAGAAAGAGAGTTAGTGGCGTTATATACTTCAAACATAAATTTTTCCCTAATAAGATAGAATGAGAATCTAGTCTTTGCTGTTCATTAGGCCACTATACAGGGCCAAAAAAAAAGTGTAAAGTCGAAGTTTTGGTGCCAGAGATGATTAAAAACATTACCCCCCCCCCCCCCCCCCCCCCCCCCCCCCCCCCCCCCCCCCCCCCCCCCCCCCCCCCCCC
>CAIGRB010082247.1:12428-24249 GCA_903798255.1 Fraxinus quadrangulata | reverse complement strand
CAATTTGGATTTTGTCTCCAGGTGGGAAATCATCTGTTCTTTTGGATGTAAAGCCTTGGGATGATGAGACAGACATGAAGAAGCTGGAAGAGGCTGTTCGTAGTGTTGAGTTGCCTGGCCTATTTTGGGGAGCATGTATGGTTTACTCTTTCATCCATTTGAACATTTATTTGTGTGGCTTTGTTTATCTTGCGCATTACTACATAGCCTGCGGCTGATTATTTTTGAATTTGTGATCTTGCTCAGCAAAATTGGTTGCGGTTGGATATGGAATTAAGAAACTGCAGATCATGATGACCATAGTTGACGATCTCGTCTCTGTTGATGATCTCATTGAGGAGCGTCTCACAGCTGAGCCTATCAATGAATATGTGCAAAGCTGCGACATTGTTGCCTTCAACAAAATATGAGGTCACCTCCATTTTAGTACCTTTTGAGGTCTATGATTTTGTTATTTTCCTTGGCGGATTCAGTTTGTTTTGGTGTTTATGTTTCTTTATTTTTTAGTTATTTACCTGCAATTTTGAGCGATACTTGAACTAATTAATTGCCAAAATTATGCATGTGATTTGTGGGTCAATTCGAATCACGAGTTTTCGATGTTTTTTGAGTCGTAAGCGTGTATTTATATGTCTTCTCGCTGATACTGAAGAACTTGAACAAAGTCCATCAAATTGAATAGATGCTTATGATGCTCAATGCATCAAATAGGAAGCCCTTTTCAAATAAAAAATTTAGAGGTTCCCTTTTCATTAATTGCTAAGATACTCTTGGTATTTCGAACAATGCATATCATCCTTTTTTCCCCTTCCTAAACCACTCTCTTTATTGACAAATTATTAAAAAAAAAAAAAATACTCATTTTCAATCATATATTTATTCAATAAAATATTTTGTACTTAAATTCAAAACTTTTTTCTACTTTTTTAACTATACAATCTTCAAAAAATTTACTATTCAAAACACCAAAAATTCCAAATAATGGTCATCAAATGGGGATATATTTCTTTAGTTAGAATTGAGTTAATCATTTAGCCCTTGCTGGATCTTCATTATTTTTAAAGAGTTATGTTACATGTACTTTAGGGGGGAGTGCATGTACCATATGGACACTCTTATGTATACATGTAGCATTATTCATTTTTAAAATACATATTTTTTTTAACTATGCATTATTCAATAAAATAATATTATACGCAAATAAAAAAAAATTCTTACTTTTCAACAAAATATTCTCTATCAATTTATTATTTGAAAAAACATTCATAAGAAAAAATGAGGTTCAAACATGCTCTTTGAATAGAAAAACAAAGAAGAATATATTTTGAAAATAATGAGAATCAAATTGGGGTCAAGTCTAGAATCAAATTGATTTCAATTGAAACTAAACCAAACTGCCTAGATCGGTTGATACGGCCGATGGCTATGAGTAAAAATACTTTCCCTTAATAGAGAAGGAAATGAGTTGGTTTAA
Source organism: Fraxinus quadrangulata (assembly GCA_903798255.1). NCBI lineage: Eukaryota > Viridiplantae > Streptophyta > Magnoliopsida > Lamiales > Oleaceae > Fraxinus > Fraxinus quadrangulata. The sequence continues at coordinate 22,775 of CAIGRB010082247.1, read as the reverse complement.
TAACTAATTGAATAGTAATTGTAATAAATCAGCTCATATTTGAGCCACATTAAAATTTTCATTTTTATTATTCTATTTATTTTCAACAACATATTTTTCAATAAAATAATATTTTTCACCACATCAATAATTTTTCCTTCCTTTTTAACCACACATTCTTCATCAATTTATAATTTCAAAATACATTATTTCAAAATAACGTGACTCAAATGCACCCTCGATACAATTAATCAAATAATTATTAACTTTTATTGAACTAATGATACAGTGAATTAATCAGAGAATTCAATATCCTGGGTTACGCATATTGGATCATTTTCTGGAACCGTACAACCGTCAAAAGTGAGTAACTATATTATGTGCTTTCTTGCCTTATTTCTTCTATTTGCTTTCTTGCCCATTCATGAGGATCTTCGTTAGGAAAGGCCTTTTTTGACATCGAGATGATGCAGTGGGACAATAATCGATTTAAGAAAAATTAAAGATTAGATCCGACAAAAAATTTCAAGAAAAAACGAGTCATTTACGTGTTATCCTATAAATTTATTGAATTTTTACTTTATCCATTTAACCTAAGTCGGATAGTAAATTAGTTGACGTTACTAATTATTGAAGATCTAAAAGTTAAGAAAATATAAATGAGGACCCAGATAATTTAAGGGATATAAACTGAGGACTGAATTTGCAAATTTCTCCTCGTTCACCGATCCCAAATTCTCGGAACTTTTCTCAAACACTACTCACAATTTTGAAAGAAACCCTAATTCTGACCTTATTCCCGCATCGACATGGCCGGAAAGAGGAAAACCCGCTCGTCGGAAGCTTCTCAACAACCAGAACCGGTCCAAACCATTGAACCCGAGCCGGAGTCGGAAACCGGACAATCCGACCCAGTGGAAGCCCTAGAGGAAGACCCAGAAGTAGAAGAGGAGGAACAAGAAGAAGAAGAAGAAGAGAAGACAGATAACGTAATTGATGAGCCCAAAATCGGCACTGTCTCAGCAGACTTAGAAAATACGCCATCTGACAACGCCGTTTTAGAAGCTAATGGGGCGGGTAAGAACGAGGAAGAGGAATTGGAGGAAGATACAGTGGAGAAGCTTCTTGAACCATTTTCTAAAGACCAGCTAATCCTTTTGATCAAGGAGGCAGTAGCTGAACACTCTGATATGCTTGAAAGTGTGCTGAAATTAGCTGATGCAGACCCAATGCATCGGAAAATTTTCGTGCACGGACTCGGGTGGGACGCGAATGACGAGATTATTAAGTCTGTTTTTGGGAAGTATGGTGAGATTGAGGACTGTAAGGTGGTTAGTGATAAGAACTCAGGGAAATCAAAGGGATATGGATTCATTCTGTATAAGCACAGGGATGGGGCTCGCCGGGCTCTGAAACAGCCCCAGAAGACTATAGGGAGCCGGACTGCTTCATGTCAGTTGGCATCCACTGGCCCTGTTCAGGCTCCTTGGAGTGTAGCAACTGTTTCAGGTCCGCCTGTGTCAGAGTACACGCAGAGGAAGATATATGTGAGCAATGTATCAGCAGAGCTAGATATAAACAAGCTTGTGGATTTCTTTTCAAAGTTTGGGGAGATTGAGGAAGGGCCATTGGGGTTGGATAAGCAGACGGGGAAACCAAGAGGATTCTGTTTGTTTGTATACAAGAATCTTGAAAGTGCGAGGAAAGCATTGGTGGAGCCACATAAGAATTTCGAGGGGCACATATTGCATTGCCAGAAGGCAATCGATGGGCCTAAACCAACCAAGGGATACTACAATCAGCAGCATCAGCAGATGCACCAGGGGCAGCACGGATATTACCATCCTAGCTCGAAAAAGGGGAAGTATGCCGGGAGCAGTGGAGTGGGGCACACAGGAGGGCACTTGATGGCACCAAGTGCAGGTCCAGCCATGCATTCCATGGGGTTGAACCCTGCAGTTGCACCTGCGGCTCTTGGGCAGGCTGTGGCAGCTTTATTGGCCTCACAAGGTGCAGGATTAGATTTCGGTAATTTGCTTGGAGGGATTGGATCTGGTGGGAATCAGCAAGGAGTGCCACCATCGATGAGTAATGTGGGTTATAGAGCTCAGGGAGGTGTTAGCGGGTATGGAAGTCTGCCTGGGATGCAAGGAGGATATGTTCCTGGTGGGACTAGACCGCAGCAAGGTGGTGCATCTTACATGGGTCATGGGCACTAGGTAAGTTAAAGATACATGGATATTTTACTGTTATTAATTGTTTTAACATAAATTCTTTGCTGTGGTGCCAAAGATTCAACTTGCTAGAAATGAGGCTTAGATCGAGTATTGTCTGGCAATTGTTATCGAATGGTAAGACTGCTGTGTGCATACATCAGAAAAGGCAAGATACAATATTCTTTAATCCTTATAGTACTACAATAAAAATTACAAAACTGACAAGACTATAGCTGATTTAGAAATATGTTCTGTAGATTGTTAGAAAAACCAATTTTAATGAATACCATGGTTCTTATTCTCCAATATTATGATCTATTCTTCTAGTAAACTGAATTATCCAGCAATAGGAAACAGTAATAGTAGCATATACACAGAAAATGACTAGAATTTTTCGACCTTAAAATGAGCAATGAGTTTGGCCTGACTTGTACAGCTAAACCACCCTCCCGTTTACCACTGTTCATAGGTGGGATTCGTCAATGTTAACCTTGTAGATTTAATGTGTCACGTTTCTTGGGTTTCTTTGGCTTTGTTTCTTTTGGAGTTCTGGTGGGGTCTGCCTCATGTATGCTACCATTCTCAGTCACGTTCTCATATTCAACTTTCACATGGGGTTCTCTGTCGAGGTAAGTGGGATCTTTCAGATTTTTAATCACTAAAACAGTTGGTTGTTTCTAAACTGTTGCACTGCAAGATTGATGTGATATTAAGAAATTGCCCTTAGCCTAAGAGTGGCAATGTGCCATGCCGAGCCGAGCCGAGCCGAGCCGACTCAGCCCTTGAGCTCACGAGCGCTTAATTCAGATTTGGGACATGCTACTTATTTTTTAGTAGGCGAATTTAAAATTATACGTAGACAAATTGTTACTTGTACAATTTTTTTATAGAATTGAATATTGTTAAGAAAATAACAAATTATGACGAACTTAAATATCATTTACCTAGAGGTGACAATTCGGTCGAGCGGCTCCTCGAGACTTGACTCATGGGCTCCTTGGGTCCTGAGAGTGCGAGCCGAGCTCAAAAAAATTTAGGCGAGCTGAGCGAGCGGCTCACTGGCCAAGCCACAAGCCCACGAGCCAGGCAGTGGGCTCGTGGCTAAAATTTGACCAAAAAGATGTGCCAAATTGATAACATTTTACTTTTGAAATATGACTGTTGGGTCCCCAACAATTATCTAGTTTTTTTATTTGAAACTGTATAAATACCCACGAGCCAGGCAGTGGGCTCGTGGCTAAAATTTGACCAAAAAGATGTGCCAAATTGATCACATTTTACTTTTGAAATATGACCGTTGGGTCCCCAACAATTATCTAGTTTTTTTATTTGAAACTGTATAAATACCCACCACTGTAATCCATTTTTTGGTGGCTCGTGGGCTTGTGGCTAAAATTTGACCAAAAAATGTGCCAATTTGATCACATTTTACATTTAAAATGTGATCGTTTTGTCCCCAACAATTATCTAGTTTTTTTTTTTTTTTTTTTAACTCTGTAAATACCCACCATCAGAACCCATTTTTTCTCACCAATGCTCTACAATTTATCTTCTATATTTTACAATTTAAATTTCTCATTCTCAATTCAATTCCTTATATGATTCAACTTATTTAATATTATTTAATTGTTCATAATCATTCCTTATATTTTCTCACTTCGTTCTCAATTTAATCATTTATCTATTATTTTTTATTTTCTATTTATATGTTCCAATTTTTTTTTATACAAATGGATCCCAATAGCTATGTTGAGGCTATGTTTGACGGTAGTAACTGACCATTGACACCACAATTCAAGTCTCTTATGTTTGATAATGATTTTATCGGTTTTAATATCATCTCGATTCTCATTTATTTGGGAGTTGAAGATTTGTATGGGAATATCCATTCAATTGATTTGGATGACATTGATGAAAAACTCGAAGTAGTCTTTCCTTTTTTCCATGCCAATTTCATTTGGAAATATTTGCATACCACTTTAGATTCTTGCACTACGTATGTTATATGACCCGTGAAAATCAATTTGAAGTATTCCCAAAATTTTGCATTTTGTTTGAATTTTCGCTTACCTCTTGTATCGATTACTTCGAGTTCTTCATCAGTGTCATCCAAATTAATTGAATTACTACTTCCATGCAAATCTTTGACCCTCAAATGGTTAGGAATTGGGATGATATTGTGACCGATAAAATCATTATGAAACATAAGATCCATTTGTATAGAAGGAAAATGAAAGATATAAATAGAAAATAGCAGATGAATAATTGAAGTGAGAAAATATAAGAAATGATTATGAATAATACAAGGAATTGAGAATGATAAATTTAGATTGTAAAATGTAGAAGATGGATTATAGAAAAATGGTGGGTGTTTATAGGGTTTCAAAAAAATTAACGATCACATTTCAAAAGTACAATGTCACAAAACAGAATAATTTTCAAAACATATGACCGTTTGGTCGCATTTTACCAGGCTCGGTCCACAAGCCGCTTGTCTGAGTGATGAATCGAATCTGCTTGGCTCACGCTTGGGCTCGGTCCACGAGCTGCTTGTCCTGACGAGCCCGAGCAGTCCATGGGCATAGCAGAGCCACTCGGCCCAATTGCCACCCCTACCTTAGCTCTTGATGTTCTCCCTTATGAGATTTCTTGCCTTGAATCCATGAAATATGATGTTTTAAACTTTAGGTGCTTTATATCAATATTGCTAAGAACATTTGTCTCAGGCATCTATGGGTTATACATTCTGATCTGCTTTTATTTCTTCTGCACGAAGCCTCTGGTCAGCTTTCCTTCATAATATCCTTATTATTTCCAATGACTTGTTTCACGTTGCATTGTTTGATTGGATTCTAAGAATATTCGTCTCCTATTGGCTGAGTTTGTATTCTTGGTAACTCTAATTCTTGGATAAGTGGATATATGATAATTTATATTGTACTTTTCTAATTATATTTCCAAGGTATGAATCAAGCTTTGGTTACTTTATATTTTATACTGAAATTTCTTTCTTGAACAAGTCTTTTTATGTTTGTATTTATTGTGCAGATTCTTCATAAAATCATCAAACTTTTAGTTTCGGACTCTGGTGATACTTCTGAAGTTCGCGACCTAATGCACAATGACGTCTTTCGTTGTAGACAAAAGTTCTTGTTTCATAAAGACTAGAATTTAAAACATGTATTTCCTTTAAATTGAAGTACTTTATGTTGTTGAATGCTTTTTAAAATCGTGTCGTATTTTGGTTCCAATAACGTCTTTCTAAAAGGATCAAAAACCAACACATACATCCCTGCATACATCTCTCCAGAATTTTAAAGTTGTTAATCTACTATCTTTTCTACTATTGATTTTAACTTTAGTAGTTGTCTTTGCTTTATTCAAAATTTTAAGCTTCATTTTGGTGTTAAAACACGTGGTGCTTGATTTCTCTCAATGCAAAAATCCTATGCAGCTACATTTGTAATTGAAGCGAAACATCAATTCGATTAGTCTTCCAATAGTTTATTCCATGGACAATTATATTTCATGGCATAACTGATAACTAATTCTCATTGCAGTAAGATCTCGTTAACAGTTGTTATTGCAGGAATTCCGATAGTGCATGCAAAGCTTATGACATCTTACTGCTGCTGCCATGTCTTTCATTAATTAAAAAAATTCCTTTTGATTTGTTTAACATAATTATATTTTGGTTGCATCTGAGAAATTCAATAAGCTATAAGGTTGTTTCAAGCGAATTTTAGAATTGGCAAATTGGAATCTACTGAATTCTGAAAAATGCTCTTTACGGCTAAAGGTTTTTTGCTCTATTTTGTTTGAAATTAGAAAATTTCAATATATTCCTAGGTAAAGGATCTTTTCATAACTACCGTTTTCAATGTTGTACTACAAAATCTAGTTGGTTGTCAAAGCTTTTGATTTCAGCCCGTTGGTGGGCTGATTACATTTTCTTCCTTTGTAGAATTTTTCTCTTGAATTGCTTCTCCGATGCTTCCACAAAACTTCTTTCAGTCGTTGATTAAAATTGATAGTGTGGAAGCATTTAGTCCTTTGTCTTTTGGGTGTTGGCATTGAAAGAGCAGAGGAACCTAAACAAGAATTTGATGCTAGAAGGGCTTTTGCATTATGCCACTTTCTAGGATATGAGTCAATATTGACACAAAGATTGCACTGCGAAGAAATTTTACGTGGCCAGAAGAAAGATTGGATTTTTCCGAAGTTGTTGATGTGCATACTTCTGATCAGTGGTTAGTGTGTCTTGTAGTAATTGGGTATCATATGATGATATTGAATGTGCAATCTTGGAATTGAACGTCCTTGTTTACCTGGAAATTGCACTAGGCCACTTTCTTGGATACCGGAGTCTTTATGGTCATAAGGATTGTACCATGAAGAAATTATATGCAGCCAGAAGAAAGATTGGATGTTGTCGAAAGTTGTTGATGTATTTGCTCTCTGGTCAGTGGTTATTGTTTCTTCGTAGCTATCGTGTATCATTCGCTGAAATTGAACGCTTGATCATGGAATAGAATCTCGTTTTTGCCTGAGTTATTTGCTGTTTTGTGGCGCTGCTTTGATTATTTGCGATTTGGTCAAGTGGCTTGTCAGACTGTCAGTACACCCCAAATCCACTCTGTGTGCTCTTTGCATCTTGGGCATGCCTGGTACCGTGGTAGAGTGGACAGCCTTTTAACTTCTTTTTCTGCCCACTGAGTCCAGTCTAGTTTGGTTAATATACCAAACATGCCATTAGCATTCGTTAGGGCACTTTGTTGCTGCTTCAATATTTGTTTCATGGGATGCAGTGCAAAAATGTTTTTGCACCACAGTTTGAAAAGTACATGATATTTGTGTGTCTTACGGATTGGGATTACCTTTTAAAGGATTATTATTGTGGAAATTACACCGCTTACATTTTTAAAAAATATTCATATAATACAAGTCAACATTTTTAATCACTCAAATACTGCAGTATAATAGTAAAAGTGATATCCAAAAAATTACCTCTCCCAAATTTAATATTCCAGCTATCATTTTGGAGCCAAACAGTCCCTTATCAATTCCCCTCATTCTTGCTCAAAACCCCTCAGAATCACGTTGTTTTCAGCGAATCTCAAGATCGTCTTCCACAAAATTGGTACCAAAAGAATCATCAATCCATTCGACAGAATTGCCCTGTTAATAGTTGAAGATTCCTTTACCCCATTTTGTTTCTTTATCCCATTTATGCATACACTGGGTTTGGGGATTTTACAGATTGCAATCACTGACATGATACATCAAGGATCAAAGTAAATTTCTTGCAGTTTCGGCGTTATACACATCACTGTTAAAGTTACCATTAATGGCAACCCCAAGTCGCTGATCAGAAAAATCCATGCTCGCACCATGCAGAATAACCCAAGAAAATGTCAATCACGCTGTGAATGTTTCCAATATTAACTTGATGCAACATGACTGCACGAATACACTGCTGATTTGAGCATTTTAACTAGTATACTGCTTGTCTACATTTGTGGTGAAGGAGAAATGCTTGTTAATAAAAAGTTTTGTGAAATTGAATTGACCATCTTATTATGATATGTGCATTGATCAACTAACATTCTCCTCCATTGTGTCCAATTCAAAGTTGTTTGTGTCGTAATTGTCTCAGTATTAGCCATAATGAGCATTTCAAGAGTTTGTTAAGCTTTGTTCGTTGTGACAACGATACCTTTTTCCGATTGTTTTGTATTATCATAGTCAAGCCAATAAATATGATGTCGAACTGCCATTAGGACTGAATCTTTTGGCTGTGATTACAAACATGTCAAGAATTGTGAGGTTAGTCAGTGTCAATTGTGTGATAATTACGTAGTGGGCATCTTCATATAAGAGGGCTCATTTACTTTCATATTCACGTTATTGCAATGATGTGAATTGACGTGATTTTGGCTTTTTTGATCATTATACCGGAGAGTGTTATTATTTATGTCAATTTTTTTTCCCGCTGCTACTACATGTTTCACATTCCATATCAGATGATGTGAATAACATAAGCAATTTTTGGATGTCTAATTTTTCCAAACATATGTATCGCAGTTTGAAATCTCCAAAATCTGCACTGGTTAACTGTTGACAGAGTATTCGGGGTTGTCCCTGTGATCCCCGAAATCCGTCTGATTCAAAACATGCGATGTCCCTGTAACTTCAATTTCCAGAATCTCAGATGAATCACGTGGGGTTATCATATGCTCTGTGACATATTCATCTTCGCACGACACATTCGGAACATCTCTACACGTAGTGCATTTGTTGTGATGTGGTCGGTGAGGGAGTTGGAAATGTTAATACCTTTCCGCATTTGGATCAAATTTTCGTCTTGAAATTGTTGTGACTGGACCATTTTCCTCCCAATGCTTCTTCGAGGTTGAAAACTCTTGTTTGTCGACTACGGGCACGGATCGCTAGAGGGCACTCCGAAAGAGAAAAACTTGTTCTCCGACATGATATCACTCCCTGTTTCCAAATCCTTTAGCTCCATCTCTTACGCTGATATTTTCTTGTTCTTAGCCATATTCGCAAGATTCCCTAGCAAAACCCTGACTTTTCCTCTACCAAATACAGGTTGCCCATTGTCTTTGCTATTACCACCTGTTCTTCCAAGATTTTCAGGATTTAAGGAACCTTTTTTGAGAAATTTTCAGGTTCTTCCCTGGAAAGTGATCAATTTTCTTCCTTTTCAACTCTAAAAGCAAATTAATGTCGTCTGATATTTGAGCCCGAGTCAAAAGAATATCGACAGGTTTCTGATCATAATCTCTGTTACGCCTCCACGTGGCAGTCTGCACTCCACGTCATTATGCCCAATAGGTAACTCCGGCCGAACCCCAATGAATGTTTGAACCCATACGCTAGAGGTCAAACCCAATTGTTGGAACCGAGCCCCCATTGGAGGAGCAATGCTGTTATGGGCTTGTTGGAAGATCTTCCATAATCTTTGGTAAATAATTAATGTGACAATTCACTATTACAGCCGTCTTACCCAGCCAAATAAGTCAAGTCTAAGCCTGAAGTGTTAGCATTAAATGCACATGATTGATTGATGAATATGATAAGAGGCATCAATCGTTCGGATGAGGTCACGTGTTTCTTCATCCAACGGTTCTTATTCATTTTCTTCACTATAAAAAGTTAAAAACTCACACATTATGTCATTCAAAATGTAATGCAAGTTTAGACTTTCAAACTATAATTTTGTTATCTATAACTCACTTAAATCTTCCAAAGCCGAACCCTTTTTTTATATGAGGTCCGTTTTAACTTGAAGAGGAGTGTTACGTGATCCAAGCTTTCTATGTAAAGCTTATTCTAATCTTCAAATCTTTCTATGTATAGCTCCTTGATTATAGCTCTCAGTGATTCAATTTGCTGTATAAATTATGAGGTACATTCTACCAAATTAATGTTTCCATTACCATAATTATCACGACTACTCAGGTTAAATCCTCCTAGCCGCCACAACAGGAAAGTTCCTCGGGTTGTTGAACTAGGCATTGAGCAACTCTGGAAGGAGTTGAACATCCAGTAACACTTCAGGTCGCAAAATTTAGTGTTGCGTTCACTGCATGTCTCCTGTCTTAAACTAAACAGCATCATTCGGTATCAAGTTCAAAATTTGTTCACTCTACTGAATAGTGTTTGTATCGAGTGTATTCAGGTCCTAACGGGTTTCAAACCCCACCCTTCCTCTCTAGCCAAAAAGAAAAAAAACATGCCCCTCATCTTATTCAAAAAGAAAAGGAAAATTAATGACCATTTCCAATTTTCCCTATCAAACTGGCTGATTCGATCCGGTGCTTAGAAACCCTGACCTCCTACAGACTGTAAAATACGCCTGAAGTGGGCCGAACATGCCATTGGACTGTAAACAAGATACTGTAGGCCCATATACAAAGGATCCCATTATAGACAATGAAAAGGAGAAACCGACTTGTTAGCTACTTAAAAGCTCAACAAAACATGCACAAATCGATAAATAAACAAAAGGGAAAATTCATATATACTATATTTTGAGAATCCATTTTCAATATTGACAAACTTGAGGATTTCTTTCAAAATTTAGGTCAAAAAAAAAAAAAAAAAAAAAAAAAAAAAAAAAAAAAAATAA
>CAIGRB010082247.1:0-12388 GCA_903798255.1 Fraxinus quadrangulata | reverse complement strand
AAAAAAAAAAAAAAAAAAAAAAAATAACCATTTCACTCTCTCTAACCATTGAATACAGGGACCACATCCACGGTTGAATGAAATGACGAATTTTTATGAGGTTTTTTTGGTGGTGCCAACAGTGGTGGAGTAGGGTGGGGTGAGATGAATAGTGTGTGTGATTAATTAATTGGGTAATTTATTTTGTGACCTATTAAATATGTGATTTGTGATTAAATATATTATTGTAATCAATTAATTTGATAATTTGTGACCTATAGAAACGTGTGATTTGCGACTAAATTTGTAACTGTGACCTACACTTGTGTCTTTGACGTGATAGTGATCTTGTATGGTTTGTGACGACATGTAATCGTGGTCAATAATTATGTTATTGTATCTGTAATCTATTTAATTAAATTATATATCACAAAATTTAATCAGAGGTCGCACGTGATCTGTAATTTGTGACATGGAGTTGTAACCAAATATATGTCTAGTTGTGATATATTATCAATGAAGAATGTGATTTGGACCTGAGACCTATAATCAAATATATGTTTAGTCGTAACATATTATCAATAAAGAATGTGATGTGATCTTTGACATATAACAATAACATGTAACAGGTGACTGACAAGTAACATTTTATAAGATATATCTATGTCCATGTTTGTCTACCATTAATTTAAAACTCTATTTGTTACAGTAAGATTCTCCACCACACATTCACCCAATAAAATATTCTACACACAAACCAATAAAGTTACTTTAAATTTCAACCATATATTCTCCAAAAAAATACTATTCAAAACTTCATTCTTCTCTTAATAATGGGAGACAAACAAGCCCTATATCTATAACAAGATCAAACTTCATATGACCTGCTTAAATAACAAGAATCTCACATGAATAAAATTTCAAAAACATAAGCAAACTTAATGAATTGTGGAAATAATATACAACTACCTATATTTAGATATATATAATTTTGGAAAGAATACATAACATCAAAGTCACATATTACAAATTTTATAAGTCACAACTTATTTATCAAACACAATTTATCAAATTAATGTGACGACTTATTTTTTGATCATAAATCATAAATTTTATAGGATATAACTTATTTAACGGTCACAACTTTTTGAATATGTGACATGTTATCAGTGCACAAAGACATGTGACATTTGATAGTTACTCGTTTAAGCTCCTTAGTCTGTTGCTTGAACCAAGTTGATCAATTATATTATGTCCTCCAAACCCAATATGAAACTTATCGTTTTGCTTGTTGTGATCGATGTTTCATTCATCGTAGTTTGAACAAGTAATCACATGACTTCTTTGACCTTCTTTGCTCGTGACCTAGTAATTGGTTCTTTCTCCACAATCAACGAGTCATTATCCTTGCTAGCTCTCGTACCATGGTTCTCATCATTCCCTCCATCTTCAAAAGGATTCGTCCTCAAATCTCTACAAACATTGAAAGTATCAGAAATGTTACTCACCTAGAAGATCAATTTATAAGCATTGTTATTGATCTTTTCAAGCACTTGGAATGGTACATCTCCTCTCGATTGCAACTTTGATTTCTTTAAATCGGAAAGCGTTCATTTCTCATATGCACCCAAACTCAATCTCCTTATTCAAATGTAACGCGCTTTCGTTCCTTATTTACTTGAGAAACATAATACGCATTTTTGTTCTCAATCTGGCACTATACCTTCTCATGGAGGGATCTTACGAACTCGGCCTTCTTCATTCCATCTAAACTACATCTCTCATCAACAGGTGAAGGAATTAAATCCAAATATGTCAATGGATTAAAATCATAAATAATTTCAAATGAAGTATAAAAAGTAGTAGAATGGGTGACCCTATTATATGAAAATTATATATATGGCAAGCAATCATCTCAATTCTTCAAGCTATTATTGACTATAGTGCGTAATAATAGTATCATATTCCTATTAACAACTTCAGTTTGTCCATCCGTTTCTGGGTGACAAGAGAATAATAGCTTAGTTCCTAACTTACTCCACAAAACCTTCCAAAAATAAATAAGGAATTTAACATCTCTATACGATACAATACTCCTAGGTACCCCATGTAAGCACACTACTTCTTTAAAGAATAAAGCCGCAATATTAGTGGCATTATTAGTTTTATGACATTGAAAGAAATATGTCGTCTTACTAAATATATCTACTACCACAAATATGGAATCTCATTTTCTTAGTACTAAGTAAATCCAACACAAAATCCATAAACACATCAACACAAGGCTCACTAGGAATGGGTAATGACGTATAGAAATTTTGAGGTAAAACTTTAGATAGCCTTTTTACAAGTGATGAATTTACTACAAACCCGATGAACATCAACTTTCATCTTAGGCCAATAGAAATGTTCGTTCAACATCTCCAAGTTTTTCTTAATCCCAAAGTAACCAATTAAACCTCCACTATGTGTTTCACACACTGACAGTTTTCTCATTGAACACCTACATACACATAATTTATTCTCCCGAAATAAATATTCCTTATGCCTAAAGAATGTATCTATAGCACGTTTGTCACATGATCATAAATATTACAAAAGTCCAGGTCATTAGTATACATCTCCTTACTATGTTCAAATCCTAGCATTTGGCACATAAAGAAGTTAGAAGTACATACCTCCTTGAAAATACAAATGCTACCATATTTTCCTTATTTTGTTTGTACTAAATAACATATGAAAATGTCTCGATAAACTCCATTCACCTTGCATGCCTCTTGTTTAGTTTACTTTGACCCTTTAAATGCTTCAAAGACCCATGATCAGTGTGAATCACGAACTCCTTTGGCCATAAGTAGTGCTACCATGTCTCCAAAGCTAGAACGAGTACATATAACTTCTCGTCATATGTAGGAGAGTTGAGAAATGTTTCACTTAGCTTTAAGCTATTAGCCTTCATTTCTACATCAAGACAGGTCCAATATTTATTCCTAAGGTATCACATTCAATCTTAAAAATATTATTATTAAAGTTGGGTAGCGATAGAATCGGTGCAGTACACAACCTATCCTTAATAGTATTAAAAGCATGTTCTTGTTCAACGCCCCAATGAAATCCTACACTTTTCTTTACAATTTTCGTGAATGGTGTGACAAGTGTGCAAAAATATTTGACAAAATGCCTATAAAAGTTAGCTAAGCCATGAAAACTTCTTACCTCAGTTATACTTTTAGGTGTCGACCACTCCTTAATAGCTTTGATTTTCTCCTCATCCACTTCAATACCCTTTGCACTAACAACATAACCAATAAAAATAAAATTTTCATGCAAAATGTATACTTTTTAAAGTTAGTATAAAGTTGATATTGTCTTAAGGCCACAAGCACACATTTTAAATGTCCTCTATTCTCGTTTAAATCCTTATTATATACCAAGATATCATTGAAGTAAACTACTACGAATTTACCTATAAATGCACACAAGACGTGATTATTAACCTCATAAACGTGCTAGGTGCATTAGTAAGTTCAAATGGCATGACTAACCACTCATATAACCGTACTTAATTTTAAAAGCAGTTTTTCACTCGTCTCCCTTTCTCATTTTAATTTGATGATATCCACTTTTAAGATCTATTTTACTAAACATGCATGATTCATGTAATTCATCTAACATATCATCTAACCTAGGTATAGGGTGACGATATTTTACCATTATGTTGTTGGTCGCCTGACAGTCTACGCATATCCTCCAAGTCCCATATTTCTTCGACACAAGTAGCACTAGCACGACACATGGACTCGTGCTTTCTCTCACATACCCTTTGCTCATCAATTCTTCTACTTGCCTTTGAAATTCATTGGTCTCCTCAGGATTACTCCAATAAGCTAGCATGTTTAGAATGACAGCTCCACGTACGAAATCAATTTGATGATCAATGCCTCGAATGGATGATAATTTACTATGCATGTCCTTTTCGAATTCCTGCAACAGTGAAATAGTCAAACTAGTGAAGGGTGTTTTACATTCCTCCAAGTTGAAGAGTGATTTCTTATAAACCAACAAGATCATAGGTCGGTTCTCAACTGCTGCCCTCTTCAACTTACTTCATTTTGCAAAGAAATTCACTTTCGACTTTTCTCTCATCTCATGATACTATTTTTCTTTACTTTCTTATGACTATTGTTTTTCTCACAATTAGCCACCTCACTTTTTTTCTCTTGCTTTCTTATTGTGAAAGATCAATCTCACTCTCATTTTATCTCAATATTTTTTCTTCCACACTTTTCAATTTGATTTGATTTTCATAAACTTATGCTGGTGTTAAGGTGCAAGAGTAATAAATTTCTCATCTTTAGTAAAGCATACATATTTTTGTACCAATCATGCATCACATTCTTATCATATTGTCATGACCTTCCCAATAAAATATGCCCGTCATGCATAGGAACTGCATCACACATCAATTCATCATAATACTTCCCAATTGAAAAACTCACCAACACTCGCCTATTCACCTTAACCTCTCTTCATTCATTCAATCATTACAATTTGTAAGGCCTAGGATGTTTTAGCATAGTGAATCTCAATTTCTCGACAAGTATAGTGCTAACCACGTTGGTACAACTACCCCATCAATAATCATACTACATACATTGTTGTTAACGTGGCATCTCGTATGAAATATGTTCTCTATTTGCTGCTCCAAGTCATTCACATTCATTTGAGCACTAAGAGCTTATCGTGTAACCACCAGCTCTCCCACTGCATACTTCACTTTCTCACCATCACTAGCATCCTCCAATTTTGGCATGTCATCATAATCATCCTCACTATCACTCACCACTTTTCCATTGTCTCGCCAGATCATTGCCTTTTTGTTTGGACATTGAGAAGCTATGTGTCCCGATCACAAACACCTAAAGTATTTGATATCCTGATTCCTATGAGGTTGGGGAACCACATTATGTATAGGTTTGCTAGCAATTTCCTCTCTTCCCTTCGGTAGCACAGTTCTACTCTTTGAAACAATCTCATAACCTCTATTGTTATCCCACTCCGATTTCGAAAAAGAGTTAAACCCCGATGGGTATCTAGCTGCTCTCTTCCTCTTCAACTGCATCTCCCCTTCATGGCTACATGTAGCATGTCCTCCAATTTTACATAATGTTATAGTTCTACCACATTAGCTATCTCCATATTCAAACCATTCAGAAATCGGGTCATGGTGGCCTCCTGATCCTTCTCAACATTCGCTCTAATCATGAAAAATCTCAAGCTCCTTGTGATAATCCTCCACATTCCTAGATCCTTGATAAATACTTTGTAATTTTTGATAAAGATCTCTATAGTAATTATTAGGAACAAACCTCTTTCTTGTGATAACCTTCAATTCTCTCCATGTTTCAATAGGCCTCTTATGATTCCTCCTCTTAGATGTTGCTATTTGATCCCTACCAAATGATAGCATAATCAGTAAACTCAGCGACAGCAAATTTTACATTTTTCTTCTCCAAGTAGTTAAGGCAATCAAATATAAGCTCTATCTTCTTCTCATATTTCAAATATGCTTCCGGATCTCTTATTCATTTGAATGAAGGAATTGTCATTTTAATATTATCCATATTTCTATTAACTCTACCTCCAACATAATCTCTAACCCTCCTATCATGCATATCTCTTCTATTCTTCATCCTTCCAATTTCAACATCCACCAATGCATCATCATCAATTCCACTACTCACTCATCACCAATATCCGCTCCAAGATCCCGCCTACATTGCCTTCATATGTTATGAACTTTCCTAAGTTGTTCTCTACGCAAATAGCAAGGTGTATTGCCTGTCCATCCACGCATTTTGTCCATCCATTCCATCTCCCATATTACCAAACAACAAATCGTCATATTATCTTCTCTGTCATGATGGTTTGACTATTCTTCTCGCTTGAAGTAGAATCGTCTCTGTCAAATATCTTAAATCTAGAATAATATTTGTCTCACGTGTGTACACTCATGTATCACTCAATTTGACTTTTGCTCTCTATTAGTTTCAGCAATGTACATTTTTCCACCCAATGCTTCCTTGTAAGTGCTTCAAAGAATTAATTCAATCTTAATTAAAAAATTCAACCTTCATGGAGTTCAAACAAAGAATTCAGTGAGAAAAATGATCTAGAATGATTCAAAAAAATAGGAATTTGAACTTTGAATGGAAATGCTAAAAATAAATTCATGAAAGTGTTTCTACAAAGAGCTCAAAAAATCGAAAATGAATTAATTTTGGCACAAATTTAGCGCACAAATAACTTATGCATTTTTTTGATACTTTAATTGGATTGAAAGACTCAAAAGATAAAGAACACAAAGAATGAAGATGAAGACTCAAACTAAAACAAATAAGAAATTAAATGATATAACCTTGATTTTTGGAGTTTAAGCTCTCATACCAACTGATTCAAAACTCATAACAGATTAAATCAAACTCGAGAAAGCCAAGAATCAACATTTGAAGTATTGAACACCACAATAATTTAATCCATGATAAGTTCGGAATTAATTCAATAAAGAACTAGTTGAAAGCAATATACCTCGCAATAATATCTCTCAAATTATGTGTTTTTTACAATGAAAAGAATAATCGTATTTATATGGAATATATAAAACCTAGTTAAAAACGGAATTAAACATAAAAGATATAAAAAAAAAATACCATAAAAAGAGTTTCAACTAAATTAGGATTCTTTCCAAAAAATTGAAAAATTCGCCACCGGACTTGTGTTATGCGGCCGCATAGTATGTGGACATGCGATCGTATAGTTTATCCAAAATGCCGCCATGATTTCTCGGTACAGAGGCATGCGGCCACATGTTCGGGTATACTATGCGGTCGCATAGTTACTCGTTTCAGCTCCTTCGTTCGTTATTTGAACCAAATTGATCCGTCTTGTTCTGTTTTCGAAGCCCAATATGAAATTTGTTATTTTGCTTGTTGTAATCGATGTTCCATCCACCATAACTTGAACTAGTAATCTCATAGCTTCTTTGATCTTCTTTGCTCAAGACCTAGTCATTGATCCTTCCTCCACGATCAACGAGTCCTTATTTTTGCTACCTCTCGTACCATGGTTCTCATCAGAATCACAAAAGCTGATGTTGGTAGGGGCTACCTTTCCAGAAATAAGTATAAACCTGGAGCCTGTGTATGGCACAATAAACACTCTTGAATATTCATTGTTCCCAACAATTTTAGTAATTAAGCTAGCAATTATTGTAATTATAACACAAAACTTTTGTTCAACACTACAGAATTGGAAACAATTGGAGATCTTGACAGAACAAACCTAAGGAATGTATTAAAGCTGACAAGAATTGTATACAATACACAAACACACGATAGAATTAAGTTGGAGTAATCTCACTTTCAACTCCAAACTCAGTGGTCAAACATTGCTCAGCTTGCTCAATATTAGATGCCCCTTACCTTTATTTCCTTTTCTAGTCATTCCACGCACAAAACGTAAATTAGCAATCATTATCTCCTCGTACTCAAAGGGGTAAATGTGCATACTAGCACTTGCACCCACCCGTAGAGAGAGGGGATCTTGCACCCGTTTGAACGAAATTTTCGATCTACACTCCTTGTTAACAGCATTTTCAATTTGGGTTCGTAAAGAGTTAGGGTTAATAAAATCTTGAACTACAACTAAAGTGTTTGAATGAACAAAGTACGGAGGAGGGATTCAGGAAAAACGAACCGAGGAAATCTCTCAAGCGAACATGGTAGTATTGATTGAAGAATGGCAGTCGGTTTCGCTCTTGCTGAAAATGGAAGATTAGAGATGATATTTTAAAAATTCTCCTAATGACGGTAGCTAATTATTGTTGGCGATTGATTATTAACAATATATTCATTAATAAAAATTAAATAAATAATTATAACCTGACTTGTGAAAGATTAAACTTAAAAAGTTTGATTAATAAAAAAAAAGGGCTTTGTGTAACTTCCTCTAAACAAAACAAGATAAAGAATAGGCCCAAAGCCGAGCATTGAAGGCCAGGTATTTTGGACCTGGGTAATCAGCCGATAGAGACCACCAGCTTGAACAGTCCAAGGGCCCAGTTCTGTATTGAGTCATATCTCAATAGCCTCATCCTGTGAGAACTTTCCAAAATACTCACAGGAAAATTAAGAGCAAAAGTTCGTGAATTTAAGCCGTCAAAAGAGATGCTAAATAGTACTTTTACCTGACATAATAGTACTAGGCAAACTGCCACAACATTCCCATGAGAGAGTTTTGACAAAACATAGCATCCTAGACAGAAAACTAAGCCAGCGAAAAGGGCACTAGCTTGAGGATATAAATACACAAGACAACTGGGGTCTACTAGGTTCTGAACCATCCAAGATCAAACACTTCACATTAACTTAGCGGAAAGTCGGACTGATCGCTACACAAACAACTATGGCAGAAGTCATCTTTTATACATATGCCAAGAAAGACTAAATTCGCATCAACAGAAAAACATAGAATTACGGACACTCTCCTGCAACTTAGGCATCTGTGGCACAGGAGGACCACCACCAGCGGGTGTCACCCCATTGTGGCTTGATGACGTCTCTGATGCGTCTTCAAACTTCATCCATTGCCCCAACTGGGTGGCAGCCAAATGAGCATAGCAGATAGGAGCAACTGCAGTTGAGAAAAAGTGAAATTAATCAGTCAAGGAAAAAATTGTAAAAATCAAAGAAACAGAAGTATCTGGTATCAAAATTCGTAAAAGGCTCTCATACAATACGTTAAATCTTACCTACAGATATAGCAGTAGTGCTCCTCTGGTAACTGCAATAGTGAAAGTTGCGATTATAATCGAATACTTCATATTGTTTCAACTTAAGGAGTGAATTAACTCTAGTACACAATTCTACTTACACATAAGAAAGATTGTGCACAAGCTCCTGTAGATCATCTGGTGAGAAACCAACCTCATCTAACAGAACATGGTAATGAGTAGGTCGAGTGGTCCCCTGGCAAATAAACACATGCAAAATTAGTATGTGTTGCTGGCATTCTAATCACAAGTTGTGGAGGTCGAACTTCTAAAAGCATCAAGAATACAAGTCCAATTAAATTCCTTATTAGTAAATTTATAGGACAGATCAATTCAGGTAACAAGCAATACAAGAATATAACAATTGATAACACACAAATCTTGAGAAAATGTTCTCCTGATCCTGGTAAGTTTAAGCCATTCAACTTGACTAGCCAAAGACAGTAAAGTTCATACAATTTCGAGATGATAATTATGTCACAATAATATAGGCATCAAAAACTGTGTTCACTACTAAAGCAATAATTTATATTCAGATAGCAAGATAATTAGAAGAGGATATGCAAAAACACTTACTATCATCCCAGCATGAGCACACAGATAAAAGTCATAGTTTCGCGGATGACAAACTTTGTTATCAATTATTGTTCCTGCAAAGTCAGAATGTTGAAGGAGTCAGCAGAATGGAGCTTCTTTACTGTGCAACTCTTTCACACAAGTATAAATAGAAATTTGATATTTGCACAGTTAATACATATTGCTTACCTGGCTGCACATTGTCTGGAGAGCCAGGTTGAAAGAACTTCGTATGGTGATTTTTCTGTGCAATGATTACGACAAATTTCGGATTCCATTTCTCGTCCAGAAATTTACAAGCCTGCACAATGAAATGAAAGATCGAGACCCAACAGTTATCTTTACTTCAGTTCAAAATTCAAGTACCTTCTGAACTTCATCCTAAATATGGCGACAAGGGGATTCACCTCTATTATTTGGTTCAGTTCAATGTTGAGAACTTGATTGAACTGCGATTCACTCACACCATCCCTGAAAATTTTGCACATGGGGAGCAGTACAATTCAGCAAATTTGTTAGCAGTGTAATTTATAGATATGATTAAATGATATCAAAGAAGACTATGAAAACATTGTGGTTAACGATACACTTAGCCCCTGTTTGGTGTAAGATTAAAATCAGATTTTTAGTAAATTTTGATAAAAATTGATAAAATGTGTTATTAAAATTAATTGTTAACTTTGACATAAATTTCAAATGAATGTAATCTCATATCAAAGGGCTTAATGAGTAAATTATCAAATGTGCTTGAGATCGAAAAACAATTTATTTACAACCTGGAATACAACAATTTACCTGAAAATGATAATCTGGTCGGGCTTCCTTTTTCCTGAACTGACATAGAAATCAAGCAAAAGCTCCCTGCAGTTCAAATCATGATCCAATTAGTTACCTGTACACAAGTGTGTAGCTACGGGCGGCTTTGCTTTAATTATATCTATCAAAAATGGCTGTTGAAACAGGCGGCTTTGCTTTAATTATGCTAACTCAAGACGAAAAAATCACCTGATTATGCCCTCATCCTCGGTGTCTGATACACGCTTATACAAAGAATCAATCATTTCAACCTTAGGGGATTGGGTGCGAACACATGCTCGGTAACGAGAGATTGATGGCCATTGTCTCGAGCTTACAACCTATTAAAATGAAAAAACAGAAGCAGGTTGCAATAATTAGAAAGGGAAGAAAAAATCAAGTACATATCAACCAGACGAAATTGGTAGCACTTTACCGCAGCAATGGATGGGATATCAGACTGGCCGGGGGAGCCATGTGACACATCCATACCCAGTATTATGGTTGGAACCTTGGATACCATTGGGATAGACGGAGTTTGCTCAATGGCTAAGACAGAATTCAAGCCACCTAGCTGCCAAAACGCAAAAATCCAAGGGACAGAAGATATAAGAACACACTTGTGAAATTATCAAGGCAAAATCTCAAAATATTTAACACAACTTACAAATTCATTGAGCACCTTACCTTTGCATTGATCTTCAGCAAAAGATTAGTCAGATACTGATCATTAACTCTGGTGGGCGCCAGGCATTGGGTAACCACCCCAAAATCAGCCAAATTTTTCCGCTTCCAAGGACCTTAAAAGTTTTGTTCATGTTAAATAACTTTTATGGGTAATTTATAATCATAGCAATTACTCAATAACAAACCGTAAATGTCACAGTTTTTTCTTTCCGGAAGCAAACAGAGAAGGAACTTGGGCGCCCCAGGAAGTTTTGCTTGAATATCTTCAAACATCTTCTCTACTCGAACAAGAGGTGGAGCCCGTCTATACTGTGGGTTCTCTTCAAAGACATCAAACGGAGGCTCCACAGTCTGAGGACAGCATAGAAAGAATTAACATAGATTTTCAATAAGGACTTGTTTGAGCCCCATTAAATTGGAAAAATGCATTTTCAAATGGTAGATTGATGGAGAATGTGTAGCTAAAAAATAAGGAAAAGTTTTGGATTTGGGTGTAATAGTATTTTATTGAAAAATGTGTGGTTGAAAAAAAGAGAGACCTAAATTTCTCGAAGCAAATAGTAAAGCACAAAAGAAACTGGCAGAACATACAATTCCTTTCGTTTCTCCAACTTTAATCAAATCCCTGACAAGGCCACGTACGTCACAGCGAGCTGAAAAGTTGGCAACAGCCCATCTTTCTATCTTGCTTGGATTCACAAATTTCTGTCCAACAATATCAATGTGTTTTAAAGTAATAAGAAACATAAAAAATTCATTTAAATTTACACCCAAGGTCAAATCAGCACAAGGCAAACCTTATTATTAAAATTCCACCTTCCATTTCGAGCATATATATCATCTCCATTTCCAGCTTTCAACTGGAGTTAGATGATTAAAGATCAGTTGAAACCTTTTCACCCACCTCGACAAAACAAGATCACAATAGAACTGATTTGTAGATACATCCATCAAGAATAATATTTCTTGAAAACATACCTTCGGGGTTGGTAAAATGCGGCCTTCAACCTGAGTGAAGTTAGTGCTGATAGAAATACCGCTTGCACGAAGCAGAGGCTCCGAATCATAGTTATTGCTTTTCAAAGCCTGCCAATATCCAACACCATCAATCAAAGTCAATTTGTAAAATCATACCTACAGAAAAAGAAAAACATACACCGCTCAGAGTTGTCATCCGCTCCTGCGGTTTTTGGCGCGACTTCTCCACTAGGGAAGCTCTCTGAAAGGTGGATAGAGCTTTGGTGTACCGTTGCAAGGACACCAATGAACAAAGCTGCAAGGACAAAATCAAACCAATCAAACTCCCGTCTTTTGGATATTAGAGTGATTTATTTTCAGTTAAGAAAAAAAATCTCAAAAAATAGTAGCAATAGCGAAGAGAAAAGGGGGGGATTCATCTGGGATTACACTCAACCAGAAATGCAGTAGTTTTACCTCGATAGGGAAGTAAGTTGGACGCTTAGGCTTCCCGACATTGATACAAGGCAGATCGGCAGAATAGCGCAAATCAATGTTACGGCT
>CAIGRB010082241.1:64142-96188 GCA_903798255.1 Fraxinus quadrangulata | reverse complement strand
ATTATATTAAATTAAATATTAAACTGTAATATAATATAATTAAATATTAAATTGTAATCAGTCACAAATAATAATTTTTATTATTTTACTGTCACAGTTCAAAATTTTTGTAGGTCACAGTTAATTCGTTGGTTACAAATCAAAAATTTTATGTCACACGGTCACAAATTTTCAAATTAGTTGATTACATATTTTTTCACGATCACAGATTATATAATTTCTAGGTCACAGATAACAAAATAATTGGTCACGGATTATATTTTTAGTCACAAATTGACGAATTTTAATGTCATAGATTAATTTTTAGTCACAAAAAATCAAAATCGCTAGATCCACCACCACCTCTGCACTGTCGCCACGACCACTACCACTACCACTGCCTCCACGACAACCACCACGACCAACATCACCACTACCCAAACACCACGACAACCAGTAGTAACACCACCTTATCACCACACCACCAATACCGTCTTCAATTTGAAACTCACAAACATAAACAAAAAAAGAAAACCCAAAAAGTCGGCACCTCCACCACCAACACCCGCCGATCAACCATCGCTACAACCATCATTTTTCAACTAACCTCTATCAGCAACGGAGAGCAAAGCGACACTAACTATCTCACCATCGTCGCAGTAACCACCACAACCACACATCACCACCACATTGCCCGATCTAATATACGGAGAGCACAGCACCCCGATCTAATCGACAGGAACTGCCATCGCCACACCCACAAACAAACCCAAAACCACCTAACCGTCGTCGCAGATCCACCCACACCTGCACCAACCACCTATAGCACTTCCATCACTACCAAATTGCAGTAGTGCCCCTTATGCACGAAACCAAAAATGATTTTTTCTTCCTAGGATCTCCGTCGCACAACGGCCCCACGTTGCAGATCCACCACCACCTACAAAGGCGCACATGTGCTGTGGACAGTGTCGGCGTGCAGTGCCCCTCCCAAGGAGCTACGGTTTGGGCAAAGAGAGGGGAATGAGAGACGGGAGTGAGAGAGGGGAGTGAGAGAAAGTGAGAGAAATGAAATGGATTAATGTAGGATTTGGATAGATTTAGGGTTATATATATAAAATAAAATATCTGATTTTTTAATAGATAAACCTTAAACCTGATTTTTTAAAATTCAAAACTAAACACCTGGTATTTGGTAACTTTCCCTTTTTAAAATATGTTGGAATCGGTCCATGAACCTAACAAGGGCTTAGCTTTTACCTCTTTTAATAAAGTGGGTCCATCGAGCCCGTTCTCATGGATCTGGGCGGCACAATCTTACCCAATGGTTTGCCTACTAACCCATGAAATAGTTTACGACATTTTTGATAAATTGTTACATACCTCACCCGAGTCTTCGTGCCCCTACTAGGCCGCTTCAATATTGAGGGATCATTTAGCACATTTGTCAAATTTCGCTCGACACGATTAGAGGCTTGAGAGTGTGTTGAGATTCATTGTTGTGGTGTTAGTATACATTATGGACGTGCGTTCAAACTATCAACTCGTATATATTATCAATTTTGAAATATCATGTGTTCATCTTACTCTTCAAGAATTTCTTTCGCATCCCTTGGGATTGAATTCAAGACGTCGGTCGTGTGAAAGATTTAAGTTGGATTCTTGTACCAATTTGACTAACATAAATCTCTTATAAGACAAATATATCGACTTCAAATCTTGAGGGACATGACAAAAATTCATTAGTGATAAGACGTGCACAGACTCTTTCAAAGTGGACAATAAGTATGAATTAACGGATTGGCTACAAATCTAAGTCGTTACAATTAGTTAGTAGTTACTTCAAGTTCATTCGAATTTATGACTCATTTAAAGTCAAAATAATAACCTTAATAAACACATTAAATTAACGCATAACTTACATTCATTTAACAAAACTATATATAAACACATAACGCTATTCATGTCTGTCTTCCCTTTTCTAACAAAACTATATATAAATACATAACGTTATTCATGTATGTCTTCCCTTTTCTAACAAAAGATAATCATAAAAGAGAAAAAGAAGAAGAATGAAAGGTGCAATTCTTGAAGTACTTCTCGTTAGTGCTCGAGGCATTAACCATAACAATATTATCGGTAATATATTGTCATATGTCCGATCTTACCTTGTATCAAACGCGCATAGTGCTCGATCACACTAATACCTCAGTTAACTTTTGCTCACAGGGAACCCAACTTATTATGTTACTATTGAATGTGGCGATAAAGTGTGCATGAGCAAGACTTCAGAAGGTTAAGTACTTCGAAAAATAATTATGAATTTTTATGAAATTTTTTACTGATGGGGTTAACTCCTCTTCTGCAGGTAATGATGATAAGATTCACTGGAATGAAAAATTTACCTTTGAATTGGGTTCATCTGAGCTGGAAAATCTGAGCCACCTTAAACTTAAAATCATGGACAAGGAATATTTCATCGATGGTGGATTTGTTGGTGAAACCATGTACTCGATTTTTTTCTTTAATACGGTCAAATCCAGTGCAGTAAATAAATCTTTGCTTTGATCAGAATCTACCTTAAAGGCATAATCGTGGAGGGAAATTTCAGAGGGTTGATAGAACTAAATCCAGTTCCATTTAATGTGGTTCTTGAAGATGATACTTACAAAGGACAAATAAAGATTGGACTCAAATTCATTCCAAATGTAAGGTCGAATTTGTTGTAGCGTCTGGTATTGTTAACATCTCGTCCCCTTTTCAGAGATAAATAAATTCTGCTGCAGATTGTTTTGCAGGAGGGAAGAGAACAAGTGCACGAGAAAAATGACAATGGCAAATCCATATGCAAGACAATTACGAGTCTTTGGCAAGGGGAATGGTGGAATTTTTTGTACTTTTACAGGAAAACAAATTCGACGGACAAAGTACAAGCCAACTTTAAGTCGAGCTGATTTTTTATTCTACGAGAATTATTGTCTTTCTGTATATACTTAATGTAGATCTCAAATCGAATTATGATGTCAATTACCACTTTTAAGGAGTAAAAGATTTTCATTGTGTGATTTATCACCCATTTGTTGATTTTAACGCGTTTCTTATTTGATAAAAGTTTGAATTTACATAAACTCAACGAATACATATGATGGGATGAACTCGACTCCTTTTAAAAAATATATATATATATTTAAGCATGTATTTGATTTAGACTTTAAAGTACATTTAAAGATTTTCTTTGAGTAAAATTCATGAACTTCTGTAAATTTTTATGGACTTTCATTTTCAAAAAATTCCATTAACGTTCATTTCAAAAACTTCTATAGACTTTCTTAAGTAAATAAATTACTTATATTGCGTTGGTATGCTTTATAGCTTTTTGTATTTTATTAATTTAGGATTTGCATTATTTTCAAGAATTTGGGGGAACTGAGGACTAAATGGCTTGCAGAGGACTTGACACTAAGGTTTCAAGGCCAAAAAATATCAGCAACTCCCATCCACCATTTGTTTTGCATCATTCTTCATTCTTCATCCTTCCTAGTTTCAAAGCCAAATATAGTTATTTATTAAATGATTTTTTTAGAGTATTAAAAAAAAAAAAAAAAAAATCTCCGAAACCCCCGGCCGCTTTCCAGCCACAACTCCCACCTCCCCATCAGTAAACACAACTGCATTTTGAAGCTTTGCTCCTATTGTATCCCATTTTCTAAAACTCATTTTCATAAATTTATTTTCAGTTACGGATTACTTATGATCACGATTTTATCGATTTTTCAATCATCATTTCATGAACTTTTATCAAAATTTATTAAAAATCTTTTTTTAGCAAAACCAAATAGGAGCTTCATTATCAAGATTTGACAAAACTTGTAGCTAGCTATATTTTTATTCTCCATCTCAAAATGCAATATTAAATTTTTGCATTATCTTGATAGTTTTTGTTTGAGTGAAAAGGCGGGATGATGCTAGTTTATGAAATATTAAGAACAAACCTATCAAGAAATAAAAGATAGATGCCTTCAAAAATAAAAAATAGAAAAAAGTTAGACCAGACTAGAATGAAGTAATAACTTATGAAATCATCATCATTATTATACATTATGTCGCCTATTTTTATCGTGAAAGTACAAGGAATTTCAACAGAATTTTGACAGGAAAAACACTTGACGGATTTGCATTGGAAGGGAAAAAAAATGCCAATAGGGTGTTGCCAGTTTTTATTCTGTTAAAATTACCCGTACTTACAGCTTTATTCTTTTATCGTAGATGTTGCCACCACTTATGACATTCAGTATTACACTACAACATCGTCGCCACCACCACTTGCAAAAAAATATTATTACACTTATAACACTCGGTCTTATGTTATTGTTGTCATCATAAACCTCCACCAATTGTAACTTTTAGCGTTAAACTATCTTCGCCTCCAATTGTAATTTACTATGTTAAATCACTGCCACCAACTTATACCATACCGCATTACACCACCATGCGTCACATCAAAATTGGTCACCATCTACACTACTAGACTTTTGCCACATCACACCATAAACCAACACTTCCAAACCCTAAATTATCCCTCAGCGTCGGCCACAACTACCACAAAAATCAGTCACCACGAACTAACACAAAATCATTATCATCGCAACCATCAATAACTAAAATTATTCTTGCAAAATAAATTTTATAAATATGTTTAATCACCAGAAATGATTAAACATATAAGAATTTCTTCTCGTGATCATATTTCAAATATTTTGTGGTCAACTCAACTTAAAATCAAGATTCATGCATTTCATTGAAATTGTGACACAGCACAACGTTGCACGTCACAAGTTATATGTCAAATTAGTGTTATCCACGTCCTATCAGTGGGCCTAAACTTTGAGTATTAAATTAAATTATTCACCTTCTTAACCACGTAGAAGTTAGTAGAGATTAAAAAATTAAAATACACCTACTTTGAATTCATTTATAAAATTTGTAACTTTTGACTTCACATAACTCAATAAACTAGTAATAAGAAGATGAATTTGACTCTTTTTTTCCCATACTTCAATTTTAAATAAATTTTAATTTGTATTAAAAAAGAAGAAGGTAAAAATAGAAATTATTGCAAAAAATTTAATTTCAGGCACACACATAATTTATTGCAAAATATAAACCATTAACAGGTTAATACCTTGTTACCGTATTTTCAAAACAATTAAACTTAATCGAATTGGATAATGTGGCAGTGAATTTACTCCCGCTCTCATATCCTTAACACTTAAATGAATCTAGTGTTTAACGCCACTGATTGTATGTAAAATTATTATTTGTTTTAAATTAATTTATTAATTTTTCTTGACTTTAATGCAATTTATTTATAAAGTTATCGTAACAATAAAAATTATCTCTCTATGATTGGACCGGTGCCTGCGCTTCTATCCATGTACATATAAGTATCGTGTCATGTCCAACTAATACACAACACACGAATGCTTCACTGTACTTGTTCACCCAAATATTGATCAATCTTCTTCTCCACCTTTCCTTCAAATTCATCATAAAATAAAAGCAATTATATCAACTGGGTTCTGGTTACTTCATTCGATTATCAAGAAAATTTTGTGATCAATGGCTCAGATTGTTTTTTATTCAAGATTCTGAATATTTTGTTCAAGTAAATATGGTTCTTTCAAAGGGTTATTGTATGAGCTAGAAAGAAATTTTTCCCAACGGTAGCCTTCCACTGTTCAAATTTCAACCCGAAACTGTCAAAAGGTAAATTACTTTTACCGTCAGCTTTAGTTTTAGAAATTTCAGTTTTTATTTTATCTTCATGATTGTGTTTTGCTTTACAACGGTTCTTTGTAAAGAAACTTTGCAGCAATAAGTTCAGATTCTTTTGCTTTTTCTTGAAAATGGATAAATGTTTTATTTTCTTGTATCTTTGGGTTCTGCAATCTTAAAATCAATTCTGGGATAGTTATGTTTTCAATTTTTGCGCAAGAATTTGTTCTAGAATCTTAAACTACGTAATTGTCAAATGAATTGTTCACAATTTTAAACAAAATTGTTGTAGAA
Source organism: Fraxinus quadrangulata (assembly GCA_903798255.1). Classification (NCBI taxonomy): domain Eukaryota; kingdom Viridiplantae; phylum Streptophyta; class Magnoliopsida; order Lamiales; family Oleaceae; genus Fraxinus; species Fraxinus quadrangulata. The sequence goes on along the minus strand of CAIGRB010082241.1, from coordinate 90,140 downwards.
TTTAAGTTGATTCCGGAGCAGTTTTGTATTCAATTTTTGTGTGTGAGAAGTTGTTCAAGAATCTATGTTTATCTTTAGTGATTTCTTGACAATTCTGCACAAATTCTTGCAGAATAGAGGGATTAGCCCAGAAGTTCAAGAAATGGACAGCATATTAAATTCTGATGAGAATTATGAAATGGGATATCTTCCTTCACCTTCTTCCTTGGATCAAACTGATCAATCACCAACAGAAACTCCCAGTTACTCGATCCTGAGTCGAGATTCTTTTGCATACTGCAGAACAAATTCGGAGACATCAGCCTTTACGGAGCACACGGATGATAATAATTACTCCGAGATAGCCTCTCCTATCTGCTGGCCAGGGACGAAGTCTCCAACTCGTGCAGCTCTTTCTCGACTAGGGATGAGTCAGCATAGGCATTGCTTGGATGAGAAGAATCAGGATGAGGTATCGACAGATGTAGGTGAGTCTACATGCTTATTTGCAAGTTAGATTATATGTCTTACTGAACAATATCAGAGAAGAGGAATGTCTGTCTTACCTAAAACGACGTACCAAACACGCCCTAACAGTATTGTAACATTGCAGAATTAGAATTGATGAAGGAGAAATTTTCAAAGCTGTTGTTGGGGGAGGACATGTCAGGAGGTGGGAAAGGAGTTTGCACTGCAGTGACTATTTCTAATGCCATAACAAACCTTTATGGTACTATTTGAAACGTATATAACCCAACATTTTAAAGATTCCATCATACATTTTTTAACAAATCTCATTAAATTTGGTCATGCAGCTTCGGTGTTTGGCCAGCATCTGAAACTGGAGCCTCTGCGTCTGGTGAAAAAGTCGATGTGGAAGAGAGAAATGAATTGCCTTCTATTAGTATGTGACTATATTGTAGAATTCACTCCTACGTCACAGAATTTAAAAGACGGGACTATTTTGGAGGTGAGGTCTTTTTTAATGCTGTTTTGTAAGGTAAACTTTGCCATTTTTCGTGTTGCTTGACAAGTAGATTGATTTCAGGTGATGTCTAGTCAACCAAGGTTAGATATTCACATCAATCTTCCAGCATTGAAAAAACTTGATGCAATGCTCTTGGTAAGATCAAGAACAATTAAATAGTCATTTCTATAGAATGATCATGTTTTTTGTAATGGAACGAATTTAATGTGACAGGACGTATTAGATAGCTTTGAGGGGACTGAATTTTGGTATGCAGAAGGGGGGAGTATGTCGGGGAATTTGACACATTCTGGATCATTTAGGGATATAGTTCGTCCTCACGGCAAAGAAGAGAAATGGTGGCTGCCGGTTCCTTGTGTTTCCTCAGCGGGTCTCTCCGAGAAATTGAAGAAGCATTTGCGTCAAAAACGCTCTTCTACCAACCAAATTCACAAAGCAGCAATGGCTATAAACAATTGCATTCTTGCTGAAATGGAGATTCCAGAATCATACATGGCATCGCTTCCTAAGGTAGGTAGAGTTGCTTCATGGAAATTCCAAAATGATTCCAATGTAGGAGAGAATTCATCATTTCATCACTTTCTAAAACCACATTTTTCTGGTGATTTCAGAGTGGAAAAGCAAGTGTAGGCGATACAATTTATCGTTACATGTACACTGCAGATAATTTTTCTCCTGATCATCTCCTCGACTCTCTCAATATAACCTCTGAACACGAAGCACTTGAACTTGCAGACAAGGTCGAAGCTTCGATGCACACGTGGAGACGTAAAGCATGCTTAGCTTACTCGAAATCATCATGGGACATGGTTAAGGATCTGATATCTGATATTGATAGAAGTGATAAGAACCATCTCTTGGCCAAAAGGGCTGAGAGTTTGTTGTTTTATTTGAAGCAAAGATATCCTGAACTTTCACAAACAACGTTGGATACGTGCAAGATTCAATACAATAAGGCGAGTTTTTATCTCATAAAAATACATTTAGGAATCTATGCTATGTGCAAGAAATATCTAAAATTCACCTTGTTGCAGGATGTAGGACAAGCAGTTCTAGAGAGCTATTCAAGAGTTTTGGAAGGTTTGGCATACAACATCGTTGCACGGATTGAGGACGTACTGTTCGCAGATAAAAGCGTGAAAAATCAAGATTAGTAGCAGCTACAGCAACAAATTTATATTCACTTATATTTATTTCATTTCCAACTTCCCTACCAAATATGTGTTAGCATTATTTTCAAGATTTTGTGGGAATGGAGAAGTGATTGACATGAAGGAATCAAGGCAGAGAATGTAAGCAACTCATATACACTATTGATATTTGTACAAATCTTCATTCTTTATACAAATTTATTCCATATGCCAAACATAGTTATTAATGAATTACATATTCAGAGTGTTTTTGTCCAAAATTTTATGATGAATATTTTAACAGAAGTTTCTTTAAAACCTTGCATTTTTTAAAATCGATGTCCATTTTGAAAAATATTTCATTACATTATCTATTGGCACCAAATGCACGAATGTTACTCTCTGTATTGTATCCCTGTAACTGTTTTAGTTGATGTTGGTGCAGATCATTGTTGCTACATATCCCNCTGAAATGGAGATTCCAGAATCATACATGGCATCACTTCCTAAGGTAGGTAGAGTTGCTTCATGGAAATTCCAAAATGATTCCAATGTAGGAGAGAATTCATCATTTCATCACTTTCTAAAACCACATTTTTCTGGTGATTTCAGAGTGGAAAAGCAAGTGTAGGCGATACAATTTATCGTTACATGTACACTGCAGATAATTTTTCTCCTGATCGTCTCCTCGACTCTCTCAATATAACCTCTGAACACGAAGCACTTGAACTTGCAGACAAGGTCGAAGCTTCGATGCACACGTGGAGACGTAAAGCATGCTTAGCTTACTCGAAATCATCATGGGACATGGTTAAGGATCTGATATCTGATATTGATAGAAGTGATAAGAACCATCTCTTGGCCAAAAGGGCTGAGAGTTTGTTGTTTTATTTGAAGCAAAGATATCCTGAACTTTCACAAACAACGTTGGATACGTGCAAGATTCAATACAATAAGGCGAGTTTTTATCTCATAAAAATACATTTAGGAATCTATGCTATGTGCAAGAAATATCTAAAATTCACCTTGTTGCAGGATGTAGGACAAGCAGTTCTAGAGAGCTATTCAAGAGTTTTGGAAGGTTTGGCATACAACATCGTTGCACGGATTGAGGACGTACTGTTCGCAGATAAAAGCGTGAAAAATCAAGATTAGTAGCAGCTACAGCAACAAATTTATATTCACTTATATTTATTTCATTTCCAACTTCCCTACCAAATATGTGTTAGCATTATTTTCAAGATTTTGTGGGAATGGAGAAGTGATTGACATGAAGGAATCAAGGCAGAGAATGTAAGCAACTCATATACACTATTGATATTTGTACAAATCTTCATTCTTTATACAAATTTATTCCATATGCCAAACATAGTTATTAATGAATTACATATTCAGAGTGTTTTTGTCCAAAATTTTATGATGAATATTTTAACAGAAGTTTCTTTAAAACCTTGCATTTTTTAAAATCGATGTCCATTTTGAAAAATATTTCATTACATTATCTATTGGCACCAAATGCACGAATGTTACTCTCTGTATTGTATCCCTGTAACTGTTTTAGTTGATGTTGGTGCAGATCATTGTTGCTACATATCCCGTTCGAGGAACACGACAGTCCGTAGTCTTGCTTGCTTGTTACTGAGTACTTGTCTATTATTTTGGTTTATATTGATCAATGAAATTATGTAATTTCTCTTTCAAAAAGGGCAAAAAAAAATCACATTGGCATATATCACCCTTCCATTCGAATTAGCAAAAGCAATGTCTCATTACATAATATGGATTTTAAACAGTCATGATCTGAATGTGAATGAGTCCCTTTAACCGCAAACTAAAAAGCAGTTTTATTTTACTCATATAAACCATCTATTTTATCCAAGAATTCGAGCAGGATTTGTATTGATCCGATAAAAAAGAACTAGACATATAACTCTCCATTGATACCGCATATTATTTTTTCCGTTCGTTCCCTCCCAGGACCAGTCGCGGCCTTCCAAACATTACTACATATTTCTGACTTGTTGATCAAACAAATGAAAGAAAACACTGCATGTTGTTCAATAATAATGTGGATATTTAAATTTCAATCGAAAGATGATCCTCGGTGTTATTTTGTTCGAATGAATTTAAGTGGTAACTGGTAAGGATACAACTCTCAGAGTTTGATACTTAAAAAGGCTAAAGTTGTCCAATCAACAGATGGATTTGAACGTAAAGCTACATAAAAAAATAATAATAATGACACGAGCTATATATTTCATTCCATACAACCTATGATGTCATCTTTGACAAAGTTTATGCAAGACATACTATTGTCCCGAATTACTTGTAAGAGATCATGTGAACAAAATACAAGATGAATTGATACACGAGCTGATTCATCTATAGCGAGTAAATACAAGAAATCCCACATAAGCAAATATTATCGTTTATTTTTGTTGTAAATTACACTTCCAGCATCACTTGATCATTGAACCATAGAAATGGGAAGCCTTTGCTAGTCATCCAACCATCGAACCCCATGTTTCGCCCAGAGATAGATAGCGTTATCTGGACCTCTACCCCCCAATTCATATTGTTCCGGTACTAAGTTTTCATTGTCCAACTCGTGCAAAACTGGAGATAAAACATTCCATGCAGCTGCTACCTCATCACTTCTCATGAATAAATGGTTGTCCCCATCTATTACATCATGAAGAAGTTGCTCATATGTATCAGGCACTTCTACATTGTACCTGGCAGATTAAGATGATGACAAGGATGTAAAAAGATCTTTGCAATATCGCTGAAAAATGTTCGATAACATAAGATAGCTTACTTGTCCTTGTAAAGCAAATTCAGTTCTGAAGCATCCAAGTGGATGCCTAGTCCTGGAATCTTATTGTTTACTCTGACTAGGATGGCTTCATCTGGCATGTCACGTAAAATCAGCTCGTTGGTGGATAGATTTATATTATGCTGGATATGTCCGCGGAAAAGATTTCCAGGAACATCTCGGAATTGTATGCGGATTTCAACTCTGCAACATTGCATCTTAAGTGATTAGAAAAGCACTAATATTTTGGAACTTTGATAAAGTTTGCAGCATTGCACAAAATATCAAATAGCTGATGTGGTACGATAAAGCACTTGCAAATTGCAAACAAATGCAAGGTTACTGTTTTATCACAATGCATTCTTCACCAATACAGGCGAAAAGGGGGTTGGATGGGTTGAAAAGAGAATTTCAACTGATTGATATCAGCACTTAGTAAAGTTTGCAGTTGCAGTTTTTACACCAAGTCACAGGCAAACCACGATTTTAAAGAAATCCCACTCTTACGGCCATCTGCAACTAACTGATGAAAGAATTTACAACAAATATTCCTTGTGTTAATCTTTTCGTACCCAAGTCGTTTTTAGCAGAAATTGAAACATTACCATGGGAAAACAATACACTAACCTGTGTTTGAGGAGTCCTCTGCCAACTTTAATCAGAAACGGGACACCATCCCAACGTGCATTGTCAATGTACAAAGCAGCAGCAAAGAATGTAGGGGTTGCTTTTTCCAATTTAGAATCACCCTTGCCGCCAGGAGTAGGGGTGCACTGTCCAAGTATTACATCACTAGGTTCCAATTTCCGAATTGATCTCAATAGTTTGACCTGGTGAGAGTTTTAATCAACATTGACAAAATGTCCAGTAAATATATAATATCACACACATGTATGGAAAGTTCACACCTTTTCATTTCGCACATCTTCACCATCAAGAGTTACAGGAGGTTCCATAGCAAGCAACGCGATAGTCTGGAATACGTGACTATGTACAATATCACCTATAATCCCATAGCCATTTGGATACCTAGAGGATAACAAATGCAAAAACATTAACTGGAAATGTAAGGCATTAAGTATAGATACTGCATAAACGGCAATCTTGCTTGCCTTGATTGTATCTGCATACTCAAATCTTCAGATAGAATGACCTGAAATCATTAATCCATGCCTTAGGATGCAAAAAGTGAAATGAAAAACTAAAAGAACAGAGAAAAGCCAGCTGCATTAAGAATTAAAACCGTTAACAAAGAAAAATACCTGTACATTGCGTATGTAATTTCTGTTCCATAACGGCATAAAGACTAGATTAGAGAACCTTAGTACAGTTAGATTTTCGATGGTGTTCCTGCCCAAAAGATGATCTATCCTGAAAAACAAGGTTTTGGGAAAGCATAATATAAGTAATCACACTACGACCAGTGGATCAGAATAATGTTAAGTTGTAAGACACCTGCACACCTATATAATTGCTTTTCCTCAATTTTCGAAAGAAGAGCATGAGTCAACTGGTGAGAAGATTGTGAATCAAAACCAAATGGCTTTTCAATTATTATGCGATTCCAACCCTTCTGGCTTTGGGCATTATCAGCAAGAGATGATGCAACATCCAGCAATGCTTCTTGGGGCACAGAAAGGTAGAATATTCTATTTGCTCCAAATTGTCCCTGAGGTAGGTAAGTGGTCAAAGTCAAACCATCAAATAATTTGAATTTAACAATGAAAATTTATTCAAAGTTATTAGATGGCACGAGATATCTAGTCCATATAAATACAAAGAAGAGAAAATACAGGTTGACCTCTATATTAAAAAAATGTACTTAGAACCAAGAGCAATAATTTGCATACTGATCTTTTTTATTGTCATCATACCTCCATTTGTTCCATTCGAGCACTGAGCTTTGACATTCCCTCTCTGTTATCATACCCTCCATTCAAATAGTATGTTTTTCTAAGAAAATCATCCATTTTGTCTTCACAATTTTGCCTGCAGAAAGGTAAATTGTAGGACGTTTAAAGGATTACAATTATGTGCCACTACTAGAAAAGGGAATTTAAGATGCATTTCAAGAGATTCTTTTTATTCATAAATATTATATGGTCAGCAGATAAAGTCAACTTACATTTACATGCTTTTCCTCCATGTATTAATTTTGGTTATAACGAATAGCTATCGGAATGCCTATAAAGTTCACATCTTCCATGGCTATACTGGCGTTCTAAAAAATTTTAAAAACAAGGAAAGAAAGTTGGAATAACAAAGAGCAGCTGAATGGTTTCAATATGAAGAGAAAAATAATACCAATGCTTAAGCATATCCATTTTGCCCACCTACATCAAGTAAACGATTTGGAATAAGCATCATCAATTCCTTCCCTTTCCTCCACTACCAAAAAGATTGGATTACAACCATCCCAGCTTGTCCATGCCCCATTTTCTTTCCTTCAGTGTTTTTTTTTTTTTTTGTATTAATTGTCCACAAATTGAAAGGTTATCTGCTATAACAACACTATACCCATTCTCAGGATGAGAGAGCACAGCACACTCTACCCATTCAGTTTTCTGAATATCCCTAAAAGACTCTCATAGGCCACAGTATGAGAAAGCACCCTCGGCTTCTTGAATACTCCTACAAGATCTCCTGACTAACAATTTCCAATAAATTGTTATCATGAGTATAAACATGCTAGCATTATGTCACGGGATTCTATTGGTGACACACAAAAGAAAACTAGAAAGTTACAAGTGTCGATATTTATCAGCAACTATAAAGTGGTCGGTCTACCGTACAGGCTTTTTTCAACATATTCAATTTAGAACCTCTTTTCAGAGATTCAGGGAAATATACTGACGTGAAAATGAAATCCAAATTTGCGGAAATATAATGACGGGGAAACGTATGATAATAACAAGTATTTGATATGAAACAAAGAATCATACTGCTGATCTATCCGACAAGTTAGCGTTGAAGCTATCATGGATCTGAGCTCATCATCTGTCAATTTTTTCCTCGAATATCCAAAAATACTAACATTCTGCAACAAGAAAGCTAAAGTAAGTAACTAAAAAAGCTTTCCTTATCAGTGTAAAGTACGACGTATTTGGATAATCTAACAAAAAACGATGTTCACTTAAGTTGTTAAGGTTTCAAATTTCATGAACCAAGAATAAATGTTCCCCCTTTGAACATTTTCTCATGGACCTTGGCCCGGCAAACCTTTCATCCAAGTAATTTCACAAGGAACCACATCATTGACTTTTTGGCATGCCAATTCTTCAATAATGGGATACATCTTCAAATGGTACATACTGCATCAATCATCATACAATTACAAGAAAATTTCCCAGCACAGACTTCAATAGCATCTCAGAAACTGAAACAAATATGTACTTCACTGAAATTTCTTTACATTCTTCTCATGACATCATAGTTCCAACAAACTAACATTAATTTTCAACTTTTTACATGGAAAGTGCCTATAATGGTAATCGTATGATCCTTCATTCCTCCTCCTTGAATTTAATAAGAGTTATATAAAGAAAACTGATGTTGGTGGTCACTGGTCAATAACAATTTGGCAAATATTTCTTTTTATGTTTTTGCAAGAGATAGTGCTAACTTTCTCTCAGGCCTACTCAGGCCCCATCTGAAAATAGAAGGAATGATATAATCTAAAATATTAAACATTGATCAAGAACTATTTTCTCTTGAGTACTAAGAAATTCGAAAGCAAATGTAGGGTGCTAAAAGATTTATAAAAAGCTAGAAAGGTGAAAGTGATCATTTACATGAAACATAAATAGAATACTATAGAAGAGAAAAAGGGAGACCATGGACACTACGAAACAGAGATTAGAGATATTATTGATTTGGGAAATTAAGTGCTCAAATACTGTTGTGAAAAATTGTAATCCATATGGATACACTGAAATAAAAATAATGTGAGTTATGATGGACTTCATCAGAGTTACCTCAGGAAGAAAACCACTGTAATACAGAGCAAACAATGCTGGAAAGATTTTTCTCCTTGCTAGTTCACCAGTAGCCCCAATAACAGCAATGCTAAGAGAGTTAGATCTACCATCCTGATAATTGCTACTAAAGGATTGAGTTTGTCGCAAAGACGGAGGAGATGTCAAGGAAGCCCCAATTTTTGTGGACTTGTCAAACTGAAAATTGGGTGCAGAAGTTTCTGCACGCTGAATGGAGGAATATGATGGGGATTCTGCAACAACGTTCACTCTGCTGGCATTGGAAGGTTGACCATAAGTAGAATTTCCTTCTGGCTGTGAACTCAATTTTTTCCCACCATTATAATCTGCATCGATGTATCAATTGCATCAACGATTTCATTGGCCGCATATCTTTTAAAAAAAGGAACTTAATAGAAAACTACAATCATCAAGTTACATAAGTTAATACTCTATCCGCTAAAAAACTCAAAACGATACAAAACATTTCAGTTGTACAATTAATGTTGCTTTAGCTTTGAAAATTGCAAACCAGAAACATGGTACAAGTTGTTATAAAGTTTGGTAAATCAAGTTTTCCTTGGTCCATCTACTGAGAAAGGCTCACAAGACAATCTCATGTGTCATCAAGCCAAACACTCGGGATAATTAAATAATACATCCCACACAGTGAAAATGATATTGTTACTAACCATTTGATGAAATGGATGCTGGTGATCCTTGGAAAACTTGTCTTTCATGCGATGCTTTTGAATTGTCCAGTACCTCATCTTTGCCGTGAATTTGCAAAATCTTGAACTCATTTTTCCATTCATGTTTTATGTTAGGCCATTGAAAGTTCAGATTTTCAAGAACCCAAAGTTTCAGACGACAAAATTTGCTGCAGAGATTCGTAGAACTTCCAGACAGCACATGACGGCTGTATGCAGTTAGAGTTATAAGATCTTCTGCTACCTAAAAAATGCAAACCAGATATATTATGAGATCTTCTGTTACCTACAAATTTCAAACCAGATATCCAACATGTCTTAGTAGCAAATAAACATTATTTGGCCACAATAAAGCAGTGTTTCACATTAATTTCAAAATGCAATAATAACTGTGCCAAATTATCATAATGGTCCCGTTCTCCATTGCTGGGAGGAATTTTTGTTGGGAAACCATTCCTTTAGCAATGTTAATCCTCGATTAAATTGCTTTTTCTCTCTTCATAGTTCTTCTATTTTTCATTTCTATAATTTTGATCTCAGACCTCTAATTTGCCAAGAAAAAGTAAAGGACATAGGAGCTCCATGAGTGCGAATTATGGGATTCACATCAATATTATAGAAATGAAAATTATCTGTAACCATAAGTCCATAACTTGTTAATTACTCTTCCAAGATAAAATTCACTGACCAGTAGCACCTTTAACTTCTTGAATTCATACAAAGCGCATTATCTCATTCGAGTTTCACAAAAATGTCAAAGAAGTGTCTGTTAAAATTATGATTTAACACAAAATTTGAGTCGCGTTAGATAAAGACATGTCAAACATTTAAACCAAAACAAATAAACAGATAGCTTCCAAATTCTCAGCATAAAGCTACCCAGTACCCAATTGTGATCAAGGACGTATAACAGAAAATATCGAAATGTCGATAAACTGAACAGTAAGTAGATAGAAGAACTTACTGCAACGCGAGGAACTGCAGAGATTGTGATTTTCCGATGACTAGACAAGTCATTTGAAGGTTTCGGAAAGGACGGAAGCAGCGAGGTAGAGGAAAATGAATTCATTCGTTCGATTATTGAGTTGAAAAAATTTGCATATGTTCTTGAAAAATCCGATTACTCTAAAGACTTGAATCCGAACCGTGTGCATAGAGACGTATAGCATGTATCATATCTACATGACTACGGGCAGTTTGAGTTGAATTCGATTCATAAATCTCCATCAATTAGCAGATAAACCTTCAAGGCTAAGGATTTTGTTTGGGTTTTGAAATGTTCGAACGAAGACGACGGTGCTCTTCCGTGTTGGGCTTCCAATATTTGGGGTTTTTCTTTGGGGCCCCTTTCACCTCGTTGTCAAGGATTAAGCAGGCCCTGTTCAAACAGATGGCAGATGTTGCGCTCCCCGGCCCAGTGTTTGAACAGGGCCACGTTGGCCCTGTTCATCTAAAAAAATCTCATTGCCAATTCACTCAATAAATTCGTACTTTTAGCATTTTTATTTTTCTTGTAATTAATTGAAATATTTCCTCTACACAATAGAAATCGTGTGATCGCATGCTTGGTCTCTAGGTTCTATACACTTTATATATATATCAACCTTACATATACTTGTTAATTTTCTTCAATATTTCTGAAGTATTAGGAAATATATTGTATTTAGTTCTCCAATAACTAAAATTAAAATTGTCAACATTATTCTAAAAAGCCTAGCAATGCCTCTCCACATCACCCTTTGACCACAAGACGTCTCAACCGTCAAGTCCAATCACAACCACCACCACCAACAGCGTCGCTACCACAATCATAACATGATAATCTCATATCTACGAGGTTCCATCCCCTTTATAGCATACCATTATCATCATCTTGTTGCCTTTCCATCATCGCTATCAAGTCCATTCAACCTAACCATCTCAAATCTACAAGGTCCCATCCCATATAGGTATACCACTGCCGTCATCGCTTCCCGACAATTGTAGCCACCAAAAAAATGATATTGTCAACAAAGGGTTTTTTGATGGGTTTTTGTGTTACTGCAAGTGGTGGTGATAATTGACAAATATAGTACTGGTATTTATATTTTGTGTCTCTATTGAATCTGGTTGGTTGCTGATGAGACCTCATTAGTGGTGGATTGACAACAAAGAAGGCAACGTGTTATTTGTTCTAGTTTTGGTGTAAATCTAACATTTAGAAAAGAAAAAAAAAAGTAACAATAGTGTGACTTTTTGTCAAAAAGTAAGCGGCATCTAGAGTTAGTGGTAACATAGTTATTAGACCCGATTCGAGCATCAACTCGATCAAGGTTTTGGATCATCGGTTACTATTTGGACTAGTGAATCGGTGGTCGAACTGGTGGATCATTACTTAAAAAATATTTAAATTTTTTTTTAAGAATAAAGTGTTTTCTTCGAAACAGTTAAAGTTTTTAAATTATTTGTAACTAATTACTTTAAATTAGTGATTATGGTTAATTTTTAATTTTGTTTATTATATTAAATTTTATGATATTTCCTTTTTTTTTTATCATTTACAATTCATTTATTAATTATATACCAAGAGATTATGTTATTATATATTCTATTCATCTTAACTAAAATTAAAATTTTCATACATAATAAGTCTATAAAATAATTATTTGGTATTGCAAAATGATGTAAAATATTGGACTAATTTCTTTCAAAATATTTCTAGGAAATAGTAAATAATTGATGAATTAAATATTGCTACTTACACAAAAATAACAACAAATTATTGCTTGTTCCAGTAATGAGGTTTTATTCATATTATAGAGGATTCGAGGTCTAGTGTTCAATTCCATGGAGTCTAAATTTTTAAACTAAAAATTTTATTCGGTCAATCGAATCGGGCTAACAATTTTTTAAAAAATCCGCGGGTTAACCCGTTTTTAACCGGGCTGCTTGCATTCCGCTACTAATATTAATCCTACCCAGCTTAGTTAAGGGCTAGGGTTGCTGGTTCACGGGGCCGGTCCGATTTGATAACAATGAGCGGTAAATTAGTAATTATGTGAGGTGGGCAGTTGAGTAGAGTATGGCTTTTGAATTTGTACAACATTTTTCAAAAAATATATTGGTAGGCATAAAAATCAAAATTCTCCTTGTATAACTAGAGGAAGAAACTTTACAAGAAGTTCAAATCATCGGAAAGTATATTAACTTATTGTTATTATCAAATTATTTTTTCACACGAAATTACGAATGGTTACATCTTTCTAAGAATCACAATTCTCTTCATTAATTTATATTTTTGGTGCACAATCACAATCATTATATAATGGGTTACCTAACTATAATAAACCTACAAGTCTAAACTTAAATGCAAAGTTAAATAAAGCAAAGAAATTTGTGGCAAGATACAAATAAGCCGGTTGTACATGAGAAGTTGACAATAAGGATGACCGAATTTTGAAAAAAGTTGATCTGGCATGTTCCGCGCGAGGGAAATGGAATTGTCCAAAGAAGAAAGAAAAACAATTGTTAACCAGGGACCCACATGTATCCTCCCAAAATTCAACACTTCGGTATTTTCCCCAAATATTATTGAAACCCTCAGCAAGCTCATCAGCGACAAATTTTCATCCTTCACCATCATAATCCGTCCTTTTATCCTCTCAAAATTCAACACTCCGGTATTTTCCCCAAATATTATTGAAACCCTCAGCAAGCTCACAGGCGACAAATTTCAACTGCACCATCAGAATCCGTCTTCCATTGGAGCTTGAAAGAGCATGAAACCTCATCTTTTGTTTCATTATGTCATCACTCGAGCCTCACATGTTCGGCCCATCAACTCTAGCTTCGTGTAAACGACCCCAATCGGTTAGTCGTGTAACACAGCTTCGTCAAATCGCCTCTTCACTGGATATAAAGGTCCATCTTCTTTCAACTCAGCCTTCACTCGAGCTTCGTCTGAACATCAGCATTCAGTCTAGCTTCGAGCTTTGTCTATAACCCAACCCATTACACATGTGTAGTACATTCTTTGAATTTTTCTGGTTTAGTACATTGTTTAGGGGTTAGGGAAATTTGTATGAAATGGGTTATGCATCATCCAAAAGTCAATTGCAGAATGAGTTGAGACTTTGCATTTTTATGTTTTCCCTCAAATTGGGGTAGTCAAATTTGGAACTATGATCGTGCTTCCGAACGTGAAATATAAGTGAAATTTCGGATTTAATATTTTTAATTGACTCATTCTGCAATTGAATTTCTTCTCGTTAGAAGGAAGGACGGCTAAACAAATCCATGCATCTACATAGAAATGAATGCTTTCTATAAGTGTGTATTTGTACGTTGTTAATGTATAGCTGAACTAGAATGCTTATATTTTTCACAGTTGAACAAATCATAGATGAAGTGGATGATGATATTTTGGTGGATTCAGACAATGAGAACGTGGAAAACAATATGAACCAAGTGGAAGATGAGATTATACAAGGAGATTGTAGTATTGTGCCCGAGGTAGGAATGACGTTTAAGGATAAAAATGAAATGTATGATTTCTACAAAAGATACACCTATGCCGTTGGTTTTCCAGTTAGGAAACGAAGAAGGATGACGACAGAGTTTTAAAATATATGACGTTGACATGCAGTCGGGAAAGCAAAAGAAGTTCTACTAAAAGCGGCTCTTTCGAGCTGCACCCACAATTCAGACGGTTTGTAGAGCTAGGCTATCTGCATCTTTCGATATTCATGGGTCATGGAGAAACAACACAGTCTATCTAGAGCACAATCATACAACAAGTCCTATGAAGTCCAGGTTGTACCGTTCCAATCGAGAACTGAGTGCGCATGTAAAGAAGAAGCTTGAAGTGAATGATCTAGTAGACATTCATTTGCACAAATTCTACAACTCGGCAGTGGTAGAAGCAAGTGGTTATGAGAATATGACTTGCATAAAAAATGATTGTCGAAACTATATTGAACAAGTTCGGCGATTACGATTTAGAGCAGGAGGTGAGACTGTAATACAATCTTACCTTTCGAAAATGCAGTCAACGTGTTCAGGTTTTTACTTAGCATGGATTTGGATGACGATTAGCATCTAAGGAATATATTATGGACAGACAATCGGTCCAGGCAAGCATTTAAAGAGTTCGGGGATGTTGTTACATTTAATACCACCTACCTGACCAATAAATATGACATGTCGTTCGCCTTTTTTGTTGGTGTTAATCATCACGGACAATCAACACTGCTTGATTGTGGTTTGGTGTCGAACGAGGACACAAACTCTTTTGTGTGGTTGTTCACATAATGGCTTAAGTGCATCCATGGTCAAGCTCCAGATGGAATAATTACTGATCAAGATCAAGCGATACAGAATGCAATTGAGATCGTATTTCCAAATACGAAGCACAGATGGTGCTTGTGGCACATATTGAAGAAGTTGTCTGAGAAGTTTGGCTATCATGAGGATAAGGGTTCGATATTTTCGACAATCCACAGATTGGTTTATGATTCCCAGGCTATTCAAGATTTTGAAGGAGATTGGATAGCGATGATCGGGTCATACGGATTGCAAGATAACACATTGTTGTCAGGCCTTTATGTTAATAGAGGACATTGGGTCCCTTGTATTTTTAAAACCACTTTTTGGGCAGGGATGTAAACAACGTAAAGAAGTCAAAGTATGAGTGTATTTTTCGATGGATATGTTCATTTGAAGACATCTTTGAAACAATTCGTCGAACAGTATGAACGG
This sequence comes from Fraxinus quadrangulata, assembly GCA_903798255.1. Lineage (NCBI taxonomy): Eukaryota > Viridiplantae > Streptophyta > Magnoliopsida > Lamiales > Oleaceae > Fraxinus > Fraxinus quadrangulata. The sequence continues at coordinate 74,808 of CAIGRB010082241.1, read as the reverse complement.
GCACTATGAAATAAGGTTGAGAAGGAGTTCTAAGCAGATTTTAGATCATTTTCACAAATGGTATCGTGTGCAACAACTTATGACATGGAGAAGCAGTTTCAGTCAGTATACACCATATCAAAATTTAGAGGAGTTCACGGGAAAGGTATACTGCGATCTCATATCTTTTTCTAAAAGACTTTTCGGGACAACGTACGATGAATGGGAGGATGTTGTATATGAACAACGTCGGAAGAAGAAATCGTTCAAAGTCACATTTCGAAAGAAAGGGCTATGAAATTAGTTGTAGCTGCCACTTGTTTGAGTTTAGAGGAATAATATATAGGCATGCCATCACTGTGTTGATCCGTAATAACATAACATCACTTCTGGAATGGTACATTTTGAGACGTTGGAGAAAAAATGTTAGTGGAGCACATTCTAGGATCGCAGTCAACTATGATGGATTGGTTAGTTCTCCTGGACAATTGAGATACGACAATATGTGTTAGGCTTTCGTCGTGGTAGCAGACCTTGCTGCAGATGACGAAGTCTGGACTCATGCCATAATTAAATGGATTGGACTACAATCTAAGGAACTAGTGTTGAAGAAGTGGAAGTAATAGCATTTCGTATCAATGTAATCAGTTGGTTGCTATGTGTAATGTTCACAAAATACTACGAGCCAGAATGTAATGGATCCAATATCATCCCGAAAAAAAGGCGCACCAAAAAAACTTCGACGAAAAGGACCCTTAGAGTCAACTTCAAATAAGGTACATATATATTGAACCTAAATACTATAAATTGAAAATTATTGTTACTACAAATTCTCATATCATATGATGAACATGCATGCAAGTTCCATTTCTACTAAACAAAAGAGACCGACATCAAAGCATAGTAATATTCGTGCGGGTGAACTCGAACCTCAGCCAATAAATGAAGAACAACAATATTCAATGTCTCCACAAGTCACATTTTAGCAATTCTCGCTTCCTACGCCATTCCCATTACCACAATATGGCATGCTGACATCGTTATTACATGCTCAACACTTACAATCTTCGAATTTGATGAATTCGTCGTCAACAAATGTCAGATACAATTTGCAAGGTAGGTTTACATTCATTACATATTTGTAATTCATTTGGATAGTTTCATATATACACTGATGAAAGTTCTCTGTCTATTCTAGGTCATGCTTTTCCATTATACTATCCACATCTGACGGATCGAGGTGACACAAATTTTTTATGTTTGATGGACAGCCTATGTAGTTGAGGCAATAGGTAACTCTTACTTGCTTTATTGGAATCTTAATGTATTGATTTATTTTCATAATCTTAAAAGTTTGTTAATCTTGTGTTCTTTTACTTCCCTTTTCTTATTTTTTGCTAGTTTCAATGTTAGTATCAAAATGAAAAAAGCGTAAAGCTTTGAACTTGACATATCTGTAGACAATGTGTTATGAAAATGTTGTCTTTGGACAGTTAATTAGCTAGTCATGTCAACGAGCCGAGTCATGAGTCGAAACTCGAAACTCGGGCTCAGTTCGAACAAAACAGGTCCGAGCTTTTTTGGGCTCGCCAACTCGATTTTTTTCTGCTTGATATTTTAACTTTTAATTTTTTTTAACGGGCCGGCCTATGCTTGAGCTAATGCCCTAAAATCGGCTCAGGCTTTTTTCGGGCCGAGCCCGAGTCGTCCGAGTCGACGAACTTTTTTGCCATCCCTATAATTAGCAGAAGTTGCTCTACAATTGTGCAGTTGTGAACTTCACACATATGTAGCTTATGCCCGTTTTTAGTACTTCATGATTTCTTCTTCTTAGTACTTTGTAATGTGTAGATGTAGTTCTTGGTTTTTGGTCTTAGGTATTACAAGAAACATACAAAACAAACCACGTATTATAAAATGTTGTCTTTGGACTCTTAATGAGCAGAACCTTCACTACACTTTTGCAGTAGTGGACCTTGTAAGTGTTATGCCCTAGGTCCAATCAACTTGGGACATAAACACTTTAAATATATATAATCGATATATTTTAATGGTAATATTTATTATTTAATTGAATTTATATTCTAATAAATTAAATAATAGAATCCGTAGATTCAAGTCTTGGTGATTTGTTAATCACAAGGAGTTGTGATTGTGAGATACAAATTACATATGACTGAATCTTAAATCGTCCGTGGTCGAAGTAATAACGAGATACGGATATCGTTATTACGGATAGACCATCACGTGTGTCATTTTTACTTGTGAAGTAAGTAGCTGATCTCACAAGCTAAAGTGTGGTGACACTTAAATGAACACGTGGATATTTTGTTATAGAACAAAATATTGGAGACCCACTGGGAGATTCCACATGGATAACTATCTGAGTGTTAGTGGTTAATCTCTAACGTTCGGTAGTGGAATTGGTCCTTTGACTTGAGGTCATCATAGTACCTTATATGAGGATAGTCATACTTTGGTGATGTTGGATGTTGCTCTGCCAAGAGTCGCTAATACGGCATCGTTCGGGTATGTCAAGAATCATATGAAGGTTGTGAATGATCAATAGAGGATTCGTCACTCTTAGATAGTAAGAGATTATGATCTATATTTTATCTAGTTAAGTTGATAATGAAATCCTTGGCCAAGGTGAACTCATAAGTCGAAAAAGAGTTTTCGACTTACATCGACTTAACAGTAGGATAAAAGATATGATCGATAAACGAGATTGACACATATCCATATCTCATAATTGATCGGATCATATTGACGAAAGGATTATAGTTTCACGGTAAACGAACAAGTTTGGTTTGTCACACTACATGACATTTCCCGTCACATGTATTGCCCTGACACATTGCTAGATGTCAATCTGGGACGACGAATGTGAATTAGTGATAAATTAAAAGGGGTGTTTTAATTTATCGATTTTGATTAGATCAAAATAATAATTTACATCGTTAGGCATCGTGATTGGGAACCTAATGGGTCACACACAAAAGAGAACCAGAAGAATGAAATTTACCAATTAATTAATTGACAAGTGTTGGATAATTAATTAATTGGGTTACTTATTAATAGGCCCGAATTAATTGATTGGATTAATTAATTCATGGACCAGATTTAATTAATTTGATTAATTAAATATTGGACCGGGTTAAGTTTAAGAGACGGGCCGAGCCCACTTGAACTTATATTAATATGTTCCTAGGGTTTGAGAAAAGATATGAATTTTCATTATTATTCTTGCTAGCACGAGAAAAGAAACCCTAGCCGTCATTCTTGTTCTCTGTGTGGATCACCATTGGAGGCTGGACATTTGGACAGCTTGGATTGCAGATCTGATCGTTGGAGTTCAAGAAAACGCAAAGGAGTTTGCAGAAATCATCAAAGGTATTATTTCTATCACAGTTTCTATCTAAATACAAAGCAGATCCGTGTATGGGAATTGAAAATTGCTTATTTTTCGCTGCGCATGTTTAAGTAAATTCCCAACAGACCTGACCATTGAAATGCAACAACTATTTTCCTGTCGTTGCTTATGTATCTATCTCATTGATTTGCAGCTTCGCAGCGGAGTCCACATCACCCGTTTCAATGTTATTGGGATTGAAGTCGTGTCGTGGATATTACAAAGCTTTCGTAGATTCAGTTGAAGTAGTGGTCCTCTTTTTTCTTTTTCTTTTTTTTTTCTTTCTTTTTTTTAAGCTTTCATTGTATCATTTGCAAATAGAATTTTTGTGCTAGATTTCAAAGTCTGGAAGACTATTTATTTGTCATTGACATGTATTAAACATTATCTATTGCAAGTGATCACAGTGAATCCATTTTGATGTAATTCCTCTTATTTTAATGTTGGTCATTCTTCATTGTGTGTGCCTCAGACATTTTGTTCACACTATCTTTGAATCAGCCTGTTAAGGTGTGGAAGAATATGTTTAATACTATGATATTGTGGTAGGAGGTGGGTGTAGTTCCATCCCCAAATGCATTGTCGAAAAAACGTATCACATGGAATAAACAAAAACAACAAACTGACATTAGCATAACAAAACGATGAAAGTGACATTGTTTTCATCCGTAATCCGCTAACAATTACATACTTCGCTGACGCGAAAAGAAAAAACCCTTTCTCTGTTTTAGGGGTAAATAGATTGGGGTTCATTTATTCTCCGACAAGGTTGCACAGGTTGGAGGTTTTGAGGACTGTCGGTAGGCAAAAAGGCGGCTTGTTTGTAGGGTAACCATTTTTTAGAGAAAATGGGTGAGAAATGTCAAAAGGATTAGTCGTATTGGGTTTTCATTTTTTTTTTTTTTTTTAACTTTCAAAAAAGCGATGTCATCCTGTCAAAATGATTGTCAAGCCCTCCTATACGAGTAGCACGACTGGACAAGATAACCCGCCAAAATCATTACATTAGAAGAAAGACACTGTTAAGGGCTCGCTCTTTCTCCATATTTATGGCACATTAATTATTTGCACGAACTAGTATTAAATAAGGGGATTAGTGTATAGGCCCATTTTATAGTGAGCGAGAAAACAAAGACTACTTCTCGGAGAATTTAGAAAAAAAATTCCCTTTTATGTCTGAAATATCAATCATACTCTTTTTTCCGTTGATCAAAATTGTACATACTATTTGGTGCGTAGACATTTTGTGAGGCAAATCTTGAAAGCTTCTTTCATTTTGCGAGACAGTTGTTGGTACACTAAACAGTTCTAATTATCTTAATTTATTGTCTTTCAAGACAATTGGAATTGTCTAATGTACCATTCAATTGTCTAATAAAATGAAGCAATGGTTATGTTTTATTAAAAAAAGTGTCCATTTTCTAGGAAGGACATTTTTCTGTAGCCATTGACTGGTATTTTCCATAAAATAAAATTGCTTTATTAGCACCCTTTATAATAGTAATAAATGATAATAATGTATTCGTATTTTATGAAGACGACCCACCAAGCCCACATTCTCTATCCATTATACTTTTCTGTTTTCCAATCCTACTCCATTTCTTTTCTCTCTACGGTCTAATATAATTTCAAAACGGAATCTCAATAATCTTATGTTTACCAAAAAGCTAAAAAATAATAAATAACAAATTGGTTTGTGGAGATAAGATTGGTGGTTGAGTCATTTCTTCCTCTTTTGCATCTTCAATTGCGCTTTCAGGTGTCACCACCATCAATAAAGCCCTCATCTTTTTCTTGACTTTTTGAGTGGTTTAAGATTCCAAGCGCTTTCTTTGAGGTAGTTTTCTTGGTCCTCTTTTTTGATCCATGCGATCTTCGATTACTTGTTTCAATTTTGATCATCGTTGTTGAATTTCAATTGGGTTTTAGCTTCAGTGTTTAGTCCTGGTATTTTCGACTCTTAATCTAGGATTCTTGGACTGTTTTAGTATTTCATAACTAGCATTTTTAAGGTAATCAAAATTGTGGTTTTTAATTTAACTTGATCGAGGTTTGAGAGTAATGGGTTTCTCCTTTATTGTTCTTCAATTTCATCAAATATAGTTTTTCTCATTCTGTTTTAAATTTTTAATCATGGAATAATAGTTAAATATTGTACTTGCACAGGCATTGATGACAGGGTTCTACGGTAGATAGATGGGGGCTTTACTTCCTGCTTTGTGTTGTTAGTTCTATGGAAAAAAGTCTTGTGTCTCTTTGATTTTTTTTTTGGTGCAGGTATTTAAATAAATTTGGTACATTTCGTGTTTTGACTTTGTTAGATCGTTGATTGTCCATAGATGGGGTCTGAAGGGCCTGCTTCGCCAGTAGCAATCCATGTGACAGGATTTAAAAAATTTCATGGAGTTGCGGAAAATCCAACTGAGACAATTGTTAATAATCTTCAAGATTACATGAAGGAAAGGAGATTTCCGAAAGGGCTAATCCTTGGTAGTTGCACAATTCTTGAAACTGCGGGACAAGGCGCTCTTGTTCCCTTATACCAAACATTGCAATCTTCTGTGATTAAGGATGGAACTGTGACGAATTCTGGGAGAGTTATTTGGGTCAGTTGCTCATTTTGTCCCTCCTTTTAGCCTCATTTACAGGATCCTGACAGAATGGGTTGAATTCTGGTTGAAAATCTATTATTAATTAAAAATCTATTATTAATTATACAAAGGAAAGGTTATTCTTGTTCACTCGGAGCTAAATGATTTTAAGTTCGGAAAATTGTTTCTGTAGGTGGCATTGGGAAGTTCTTTTGCCTATTTGAGAGAGTAGTGATACTCATCCTTCATAATTCTCGGCTTATTTAAAATATATATTTTTCTGTAACCCGGAACTCGAAGTCATGTCTAATTTGAAGTTGATGACAACTTACTGTGTTTTCTACAATGACATGCTAAGTTTTTTTTCCCTCGCCCTACTACTTTATTTTCAGGTACATTTTGGAGTTAATAGTGGCGCGACAAAGTTTGCTATAGAACATCAAGCAGTCAATGAAGCTACATTCCGTTGTCCTGATGAGATGGGATGGAAGCCTCAGGTTGGATATCACCCTTTAAAATTTCACCTTTTATCATTTTAACTCATACGAACCAAATGGTTTGTTTTAATTTGTGTTCTTTTGATTTCAGAAAGTCCCCATTGTTACCTCGGATGGTGGGATTTCGCGAAAACAAGAGGTAAAGTGGTTTTTAGTAATGCTTTTCTTGAATCTATAATGAACTATCTATGAAAAGCTGAGGTTGATGATTAGTAATGTCAAGTGCAAAAGCTTTGAAGCTGAATCTGTAACTGTTAACAGTAAATTTAAAAATTCTAAATGTTCCAGAGCTTCTTTTCTGGGAGGTAGAACTTGTTAAGCACATTCTTAGGGTCTGTTTGACTTTTTTTTGCTTCTTACATAAGAGCTTCCTCAACAGGGTTTTGCTTCTTACATAAGAGCTTCCTGTGGAAGCTATCTTATGTCAACTTCCTCGAAAAACTCTTATAGTCAAGCAAAGGACTTAAAGAAATTTATTCAAACATGTCCAAAAGCAGTTTCTTAGTCTCAGAAACAACTTTTGACTTTTCAAAAGCCTTGCCTTAGAAGTTTGATCTTACTAAACTTTCTTTTTTCTTACTCAGGTGGTTAGGGAGGATAAACTTGACTATATGTAGCATCTACATATTAATTCGTGTCTAGTTTATGGCTATTGCTTCTTACACAATTTTTGGAACTGAACAGAAGTTTCATGTACTTTTAATTTTTTATAAAATAATTATTCTTGAAAATCCTGTTTCCATCTAGCTTCTAATGGCTGTCTTTATGTTCATCTAATCTGTAAGATTGCCATGTAAAATTATTTGTATGAGAGTAAATGAATGAATCAAGAAGGATAATGCTCTTTTACTTCACCTTAAGTTAATATATTGTCTTATCAGTTTATGAATTTACTTCCTGCAGACTTCCCTTCCTGTCGAGGATATTGCCAATGCATTGGCAAAGATGGGATATGAAGTGATAACCTCAGATGATGCTGGCCGGTTTGTCTGCAATTATGTATATTATCATTCCTTGCGATTTGCAGAGCAGAATGGAATTAAATCTCTATTTGTACATGTTCCCCTCTTCTTGACTGTAGACGAGGAGACTCAAATGCAGTTTGCTGCTTCCTTATTGGAGGTACTTGCATCTTTATGCTAGCCCTTCGACTGTCTCAAAATATCTACTTTTGAAGGAATATTTGTGTCCGTTTGCCATGTTTGTGAAGATAAATTTGAATATTTATGCAGTGGTTTGATAAATTGTGTTGACTGTATGTGAATCTTGAAATGCATTGCTGGCCATCGATTGGACTTGAAGTTTCCTCGCTCTCCTTCTCATCTTTAATGATACTTTCTGAGTTTGTATCGATTGTCCCTCCATCAATGAATAATCTGTGTACATTTTGCACAAACTTGGAACAATATGCTAAGCTTCTCTCAGTATGAAATATTTCTTGGCCAAAACTGAAGTAATTGAGTTCTTTGAAATTTTAATAATGTACAAACGTATCCTAATATTCAAAGGGTTATCAGTTTTCGCTCAATTTAGCGCATGCATTTCCTTTTCACCATTCAGCCAAGACTTTTAGGGATCAAAACACCAAATTTTGAATGCAGCTGGATTTTGATTAGCATTTAGGTTAAACTGTCGGCACCACTCATTTCTACCCTTGTACGATTTAAAGTTAAAGACTGAACAATTTGCTTGTAAACAAGGATGCAAAAACTCCATTGACCATTGACATCCCGGAGTGAGCTCACTACATAGATGCTCACGCATATTACACGCCATACACTTCACATGTTAATATATCCAAGTTTAGTGACATGCTTCATAGTATCAGCTATCCACACCATAGAAATATACCATGAGGGATAAAATCGAGTCACTTAACTAAAACAGTTGAGAACAATTCTGTACCAGGCGCTTGAATCTCCCACAATTGCCACTCCTATGGATACTGGTATGGCCCAAAAACAAGATAAAACAGTTTCTGATGCAAACCTATCCCCAATCGACAAAGGGGAGAGGTGGATATCCACCCTCTGGAGGAGGCCATAAAGATGGAGGTAGGTTTCCGACTGAAGTTCCCATTTGATTTCTGAACATCGTAGCTGCAATAAGCAGATGTGATGGAAATAAGTAAAAAAACACAAATTAAATCAAGCTTAATGGAATATGCAAACTCCAAACATTCAAAAACATATAAATGATGGAGCAAATGATGCATGAAACATAAGGAGCAGTAATACTTGCCAGGCATAGAACCTTCTCCACCCAACTGAGTCCTAGGAATACCTTCCTGCCTATCATTGTTCATGAAGCTCTGCCCTGGTGATTGGATAAAGATATAAAAATTGACTCATTAGAGGAGAACTGCAAGAAATTCTAGATATAAATGATGACAGAAATAAGACGAGCTACCTGCTAATCCTCGAGTGTTTATGCTTGGGACATTCTGCTTGGGATGATAATATTTACACGAATCTCCATATTGGCACGATCCCTTGAATCAATGAAAAGAAATGAGTAATCAACATCAGATTGATGAAAAAGTACCAAGTCGAGTAAAAATATTGGTAGAAAGTGTGACAGATAGAAGAAATACAGTCTTTCAAGAACGGAATGAGCGCTCTTCCCTAACAAAGACACACACAAGAGATTCGCCAAACTAGAGACTAATGATGAAATTCTTTTAAGGAAAATGGAGATAGTTGATCATCTAAAATTAATAAACAGTGTATACTAATAATAAGTAATGCAAAAAATGAGATCATTCACCCCAACCTTCAACCAAATATTAACACAGCCTCCTTGAAAGCAGTTTCAAAAGAACAAACTCAATCCTTCCTAAGGGGGTGTGATTCACCAGACGTGATGAATATTGTCTAATGAATAACGAGTTTAACTTTACAAGTGAAATACTAATTTCCAGTTCAGAAACGATGTCTCTACATGTACCAAGGATGATTAAGCTCAATAAGCAAGTAGGATTTCTCATTCAATTCGAATCATCATAATACTAGCAAAACTACAAAACAATTTCCAGATTAAAAAACACAATAACACTTCAATAATCATAGCATTTAAAATAATTGGAAAAAAGAACAATAAGAAATTCATTAACTAAGAAAAATGGCAAAAAACTTTTGAGAGTAGCGCAGGTGTACCGTACGGAGAAAGCGATTGCAAAGTCCTTTTCCAAAAGAGTCTGGGTCATGAATTTGAGCCAAATCTGTTAATAAAAAACTGAACAGAGATCAGTATACATGTCTACGGTGTTAGTGAATTTTCTGTATCGAAAATGATAAAGAGTGAGTAAGACGCTGACTTTGGGAGCGCAGGGAATCGTACCAGAGAGCTTTGGCCCTCTGGTGTTGAACGCCTTGGAGGTGGCGCCGCCGTGCGAAGGGGGTGTCTTGGAATTGCTTGTCGCAGTAATCGCAGTAATATTTCCCCAGCGGCATCTCTCTCCGTCTCGATCGATCGAAATGGTAGCAAATTTAAAAATAGCCGCTACGCTATATAAAAAGTTGTATTTATGTACAATATCCGGAAAAAATAGGTTGAGCCCCAACCTTTTAGATATGATTACGAGTTCCTAACCTTGAAAAATAGGGTAATTAGCATGTAGCGCACTCATTTTTCATCGTTATTATGGAAAATATTCTTGCTTTTCATTTATTTGATATTTTCATCCTTATTTTCTCCTTTCATTGTGCAAAATATCATTTTCATCCATTTTCTCAATTAAAATTTGTGAAATGATAAATATATCATTCAATTTAAATAAAACAAAAAGATTTAAAAAATTAATTGCAAGTTCTAAAATTTTTTAAAAAGTGCAAACAAGTTCCATATAAATTATTAAAAGATAATTAGCATATATTGTTTTTACCATCCACTATTATTTTGAAAAAGTTCACACTTCATTTTTTATTTTTGATATTTTTACCCTTAATTACACATTTGATTGAGCAAATTATCATTTTTATCCATTTGTATCCAATTTCTCAATAAAAAATTGTAAAATGACGAATATAACCTCTATGTAAATAAAAAAAAAAAGAATTAATTAATTGCAATCACAATCTCAATTTTTTTAAAAAAAAAAAAAAAGTGGAGATCGGTCATATATAAATTATTGAAAAATTAGAAATTAATTTTTTTTAAAAAAGTGCAAATGGGCCCCAAATAAATTA